>JAULKK010085957.1:0-17923 GCA_032355705.1 Rubia peregrina
CTTAATTAGAATTGGACCACGCGTCCCTTCATGGGCCTCGAGTTGGACTTTAGACGATACCCTAAGCTCGAAGCTCGCGGCCCTCGAGGTGTCGTGGCCCAAGTATCATCATTTGTGTAAAAGGATCACAAACAATCGGTTGTAATTCTTCCTAGGGGAAGTTAGGAAAAAATTGTTGTTATCTTTACTTTTTGTGTGGATCTAAGATAAATAAAGTACTTATTAATTACGTCATGACTCGTCTTATTTCTTTAGTGTTAGTGTTGCTCAGTTGATGATAATGTCATTGGGAGGCCATCGTCGTGCCTCTCAAATATAAAATTTATGAAATCCTAATGCGGCTAACTTCTAAAGAGTAGCTAGTGGCAAGTCAGGGTAATCCACGGAGAAAAGGGATTCAATCAAGTATTAAATGTAGCTAAAAGGTACACAAAGATATCACTATAAGTGTGTGGTTACAAATGGGGGATTTTGGTTTTGGGAAAACACTACAACTACTTCAATCGACTAAATTAATAATAAAAAATAGAATGAACAATGTAAATATGATTAAAACTAACACGAAAGATGTAACTAAGATGATAACAAGTATTGGGTGCAATTGGTTTACATTTCTAGTTATCCTTTGATCATCGACTAATTATCCTATTTATATCTATTGACCACACATGGTGGAGAACTTGTCGACACCTTTCGAGTGAAGACATTTCTCACTTCTCCTCGGTTATAAGGGAGATTGGCGCCACACAATAACCCTTACCCACGTGTCACTCAGATGATTGGCATCATAGAATTTCTTAAGAACATCAATGAATTTGTAGACCCGATACAACTAACACAATAACCTACAAACGAGAAACATCGGGGTAGCACAAGTATGTTTACTAATGACGACTACGAGGATTGGCCTTCATGCTAGGCGTCATTACTGTACTACTAAGATAATTAGGCAAACCTAATCAAATTCATCCTAAATCTTAGCAATTTCATCAATTAATAATCGTTGTATACCTAGCACATGAGTTACATGCTATTAGCCTTTAGGCTCATCCCTAGGTTCAGCTACGAACCGACAAAGGCGGAACCATGTTAGCCACGAACTGAGAAAGGTGGAGTCCAAGACTCAGCTACAGACTAAGGCTATAACAACTACGATGCAACCACAATGTTAACATTATGAAACCCACGATCTAAAGCCTTAGTAATGCAGAGCCACGACTACAGTCTATTATAAATACAAGGAGAGCAACACTGACTCAGATAAGTGGAACTAAATTGAGAAATATGAATTCTCTTAAGGAAAATACTGACTTTATCGTCGGATTTCTTTCCCCAAAATCACTTCTGTGATCTTTCTCGCAGGTTCACATTGATTACAAAGTTGAAAATCAACCATTTTGCCTATACGGGAATACAAAATCATTGGCGCTGTGTGGGGACAAAAAATTCCTTTTGAAGTCCCTTATTCCCTTCAGGCAAAAATATAGTTTTCACCATAAGTGAAAGAAGCCAGAATCATACGTAAGAAAAAACAACTGGGAGTAACAAGAATATGCATCCTAGTCAAGACCAAGAATAATTTCCTAGTAAAGAACAAGAGCACATCAGAGAAGACACGAATGACGATGAAGAAGAAGCTGAATCTTCTAATGCAAATCAGGAAAATGAGAGGAGAGCTTTCGCAACCTTCTTAGAAGCAAACAGGGGACATTTTTATAACCAGTTCCTAGCAACAATGAAGCCAAAGTCCCCAAAGAAAATAATTCAAAGAAATGAAAGCCTTAATTGCGAAGACGAATTAAGGGATATAGTGGTAGATGATGGTATAGATCGGTCGCCGTTAGCAACGCATCTTTGCGATTTCAAAATGATAAAATATTTCAAGCTACCATTGCATATGAAAATGTGTGATGGGACAATGGACCCCAAGGAATTCTTACATTCCTATTGAAATAGTATGCGATTTTTCGATGCAAGAATTCAGTTGGTCTGCAAAGATTTTCCTATTTTCTTATCTGGGATAGCGATTACAAGATACGATGATCTACCAAGTGGAAGCATTCATTCGTGAGCACAGTAACCAGCCCTATTTTTGGGATAATTCTATCAAAAGCATATGTTTACCAAAATAATAGTGGACTTAAACAATATACCTCAGCAAAGTGTTGAAACCCTTGCAGATTACCACAACAAGTTCATTACAGAAAGTTTGGAAGTTTGCGATCTATCGTTTCAATCGTCACAAGGTGCATTCACGGGTGGCATGCGATCAGGGGAATTCTACAAGGAACTCACAAAAAATATGCTTGAAAACCCAAGAGAATTGCAAAAACTGATTGAAAGCATGTACGGGCGGAAGAAGCAAACAACCGCAAGATAGAGCGCGAACGAGGCAAAAAATAATAATGGAAGATCTGCGGAGAGGATTTGTCAAAAAGGGAAAGGGGAATATCCCTGTCAAAGGAAAATAATCATGGGCATAAATGACACCATTTCCAAAAACTCCTTTAACGAAGTCACGAAAGGAGATTTGGTAGGTGAACAGGAAGCTATTTCGCGAACCTATGTCTATGAAAGCACCACCAGAAAAGTGTTCTAGAGAGTACTATTACGCTTTCCACAAAAACCATTGACATGACATCGAAAATTGAAAAATATAAGAAGGAAAATAGAGGAGAATTTGAGAAATGGAAACTTGAGCCAATACAGAAAGGAAGATGGAGAAAGTCGATACAGGGAAGCCAATAAGGTGGGAAACTCCAAGGTAAAAAACTAGGGCACAATGAATATGCAGAGCAGGAATCAGAAAATAACAGCGGCGGTGGATTATAAAGAAGACCTGACTAATGATGCTCCAGAAAAAGTAATCCTATTGATCCATGGATTAACCAAATCCTTCTCTAACAATGCTTGGAAAGTCATGGCCAAATACTCTTCACCACAAGAGCCTGCTGATAAGGGATTCTGTTCTGATGAGACTGTAACATTTAGTGAAGAGGATGTGGTTCCAACTCTTCACCGCATAATGATATGATGGTCATTGTTGCTAAAATTTGAAATGTCATGGTCTACAGGGCATTTGTAGATGACGGAAGTGCAGTTGAAATCCTATTCGTTGATTGCTTTGACAAATTGGGATTCAAGCAAACTGATTTGAAAAAGTTACACCCTCATTGGTAGGCTTTACAGGATGAGTAAAGACACTTTTTGGTAACATACAGCTGCCTATTTCCATAGGTGAGAGTGACAAAAATAACACTATCACGTGTGAATTTTTCGTCATAGACACACAAATCCCATTTTACCACTATCATTGGTAGGCCATGAATGAATACGCTGAAAGCGTTATGGTCTCCATATTATTTAGTGTTGAAGTTCCCAACTCCAGCAGGAATTACAACGATAAGAGAAAATCATCAAATAGCTAGGCAGTGGTTATCTAAATGAAAGCGGGAAGAAACGCTGAACAAAAAATGGTCAGCACCATATCGGACAATGGCTTACTAAAGCAATTGGAACCTCATCGTGATCTCGGAGAAGAAACTGAAGTTGTCATTTTGCATGTCGAAGACACTTCAAAGTGCATCAAGATAGGAAAATTTCTTCCAACAGAGGTAAAAGAAAAAATGACAGATATCATACGAAGCCACAACGATACATTCGCATGGACAGTAAAGAACATGGGAAAAGTTAATCTAGAAATTTCTACCCACTCGCTAAATATCGATAATTCGATCAAGGCAGTCAAGCAAAAGCAAATAAGCTTCGCTAGTGACAAACAGAAAGAAATAGAAGAGGAAGTCAGATCATTGATTCATGCTGGTATTTTGAAGGAAGTGATTTACCCAAAGTGGTTAGTGAATCTGATGATGGTAAAAAATGGATTTAGGATGGAGGATGTGTATAGACTTCATTGATCTAAACAAGACATCCCCAAGAGATTGCTACCCTTTACCTAAAATTGACCAGTTGGAGGAAGCGAAATAAGGATACAAAGTCTTAGCATTCTTGGATGTGTACAAGGGATACCACCAAATACTGATGCACCCAGAAGATGCGGAAAAAATAGCTTTCATAACAAGCTTTTGAGTGTTTTGCTATTTTAAGATGTCATTTGGACTAAAGAATGTTGGAGCAACATATCAGCGAGTAGTCGACACTGCATTTCATAATCAAATTGGACAAAATGTTGAAGCATATGTTGATGACACAATGATTAAAAGCAAGTGGGTATGTTAGTTCGAGCAAGATTTGAAGGAACTGAGTGCAATTGGTATGAAACTCAACCCCAAGAAATGCATAATAGGGTCGGTGCAGGAAATTTCTTTTGGGTATAAAGTGTCCTCCAATGGAATTGAAGCCAATCCGGAGAAGATAGAAGCAATAGTCAATCTCCCCCAACCGTGAACAATTAAATAAGTACAGGTGTTAATGGGTTTGCTAGCAATAGTTAGCAGGTTTGTTTCTAAAGCTACGGAAAAACACTTCACATTGTTCGACATCCTCAAAAAGGCAAAAAATTTCACAAGGAAAGAAGATAGTCAGAAAGCATATGAATCGTTGAAAGAACAACTTAAAGAATTGCAAACACTGAAGCCACCAATACCATAAGAGACTTTATACCCGTACTTGGCAATTTCAATAAAAGAAGTGAGTTCGGTCTTGGTGCGCCGAGAAGGACAAATGCAAGTGCCAATATACTACATCAGTACGATACTGCAACGCGTAGAAATATCATACATACCCATTGAAAGGTTGACTCTCGCATTAGTCTGCTCGGTAAGAAGACTAGGAAGTTATTTTCAAAACCATTGCAAAGTTGTGTATACTGACTACCCAATCAAGAAAATTCTCAGCAAGACAGAATCATCCGGAAAAATGACTAAATAAGCTCTAAAATTGAGGCATTACGAGATCCAATTTCAGCCGCGAACTGCACTAAAGGCACAAGCCACATTAACATGGATATATGGAACTTGGCCATTTGACAAATTGAGAATTGACTTGGTGGGACCCTTCCCTAAAGGAGCTAGTAATGCAAAGTTTCTAATCGTGGCAATCGATTACTTCACAAAGTGGATGGAAACGAAGCCATTAAGTATAGTCAAGTAAAAGTAACAAGAAAGTTTGGTTGGCTAAACATAGTTTGTCATTTTGGTGAGCCCCAAACCATCGTCACAAAAAATGAATGGTACACGGTTCACAAGTGGGACCTTTACCGAATGGTGCTCGAAGTTAGGGATTGTGCAAAAATTCAAATCTGTAGCTCATCATCATGCTAATGGTTAAGTGGAGGTAACTAACAGAACACTAGTCCAAGGAATAGAGAAAAGATTGGAGGGGAAGGGAATTGGTTGGGTTGACAAAATACCCAACACACTGTGGTCGTACAGAACAATAGTGCGAGAACCAACAGGGGAAACACCGTTCAGACTAGTTTACGGTCATGAGGATTTCATACCAGTTAAAATCGGAACTCAAGACTTAGAGTGGAAAAATAAAATTAAGGCAATAATCCCAAAAAGATGATATTGGATTTGGATGAACTTGAGGAGAAAAGGCAACACGCAATGATCAAAGACATGAAATACAAGGTGTAGAAGGCCAGAGAATATAATGAGAAAGTTAAGAAGACACAGTTTCGAAGAGGCAATCTCGTAGTGCGAAAGAATGAGGAAAGTTTGGCAGAAGAAAGAGGAAAGATATACCCAAAATGGGAAGGCCCATACAGGGTAATGAAAGCACACCAGTCCAATTGCTATGAGTTTGAAAGATTGGATGGTAGCAGCATCCCGAACACTTGACATGTGATCAACCTAATGAAGTTATATGTTTAATACCTTAGTAAGCTATAGGAGAAACTCAGTTGTACAGGAGCCATGATATAATCATTGGTAGCCTTTTTCATTTTGGCATCTTCATTTTGCTTTCAGCACGATATCATCATGATCGAACATAATCAATATCAAAAAATGTCACTCAAGGTAAATCTTTCATACTATTGTTCACTTACATTATACGCGAAGTCCATGGAAATATTAGCAAAAAGAACAAAATATCATCTATCGTAATCGCAATAAAATAAAGTTGTATAGTCGCACACAACAAAATCAGAATAGCAACAAAATGCAAGCAATAGACCTTGCAGCTTCACAACCTCAACTCTGCAAGCCATAGATCTTGCTAAAAGGAAAATATGCCTACAAAAATAGCTACAAAAGAAAGCAATAGATCTTGCAACTTTTCTCAATACAAATTTTCAATTTTGCAAGCTATAGATCTTGCAAAATTTACAAAAAACTCCCACAAAACAGCAACAAAAGCAACCAATAGATCTTGCAGCTTTGCACAATACAAATTTACAATTTTGCAATCTATAGATCTTGCAGAAAGGCAAATATACCCACAAAAATAGCAACAAAAGCAAGCAATAAACCTTGTAACTTCGCACAATAAAGTTTTGCAACCTCAGTTATGCAAGCAATATATCTTGCAAGCAGAGATGTGAACATACAAGCGCAAACGCATAAAATATAATGTTTTATATTAGTCAGAAGGAAATGCATCAAATTCCAAAAACTGAAATAATATAACATAAGTATAGTACTTGAAACATTTGGAAGAGAAAATTATTACATCAAATAAAAGGACAAATTATCTATGCCTTGATGTGCGAGATGTCTCAGAAGATGAAGAACCACCATAGTGATGGGATTGCTCAGCCTAATGTTCCTCAGATACAATACGATCGTACCGCGGTTTCATATGAAAGTAGGAGGGATGGCGAGTTCGACCACTTCATTACATACGATCAAGATACTTAGAATAATACGCCTTAAAATCAATTTTAGGGCCAAACTCTTTGCAATCTAGTTGCATACTCATAAAGTCAACGGTCTCTTGATAGCTTTTGTTTATCAGCTCCAAATTGCGTATTTCTTCTTGTATTTGATGAATATGTGACCTAACAGACTCAGATAAATTATTTCTCTACATGCAAATATTCATAGTCAGACCGCCAAGATTATAGAACCACGAGAAGAAGAAGTAAGGCCTTGGAGTTTATATTTGTAGAAGATAGATGACCACATTCATCTTATTTCTTCTTCAGCTGATCTAATGACTGGTCAACACGTGAGCACTGCTTATCAATAATCAAGGTCTCAATAATCAAGGTTTTTTTATAAGTCTCGCGTGTCTTGTTCGCATCAAAATTCTTTGCTTGCTCTTACTATCCAATTATTTTAACCAAGCTCAATTGGTGTCACCTAAGGTTATTCTGCTCGGTGTAGAATCCTTTCAAATCCCAAATGTAGTCTTGTAATTCTTTTACAGTTTTTTTCCATCCAAGCTCTAGATCGTTGATGTTGAGTAGCATATACTTGAGACAAATACCTAACGATAACGCCCATTTATGGACCCAACTAGGAAGGTTGAGCAAACTCAAGTACACACCAACCTATTCAAGATCGACTAAGCTAAGAAAAATATGCTTGTCGAGGGATTCAATGTTCTAACCTTAAGGTACAAATGTACTACAAAGGCAAGTTGTAAGAGGAGATGAAGATGATGAAGTGGTAGAGATGTGTCATCCAAGACATAATGGAATAGATTCCAAAGTAGAATAACCATTGCTAAGAAAATAATCAACAGAAAACAGCTTAAGATATCCCTTAGATAGGGACTAAGTAGCCTCAACTAGCTTAAGAGGGTAATAAGAATTGGAGAATAATACTGAGGACGACGCTGAAAATGAACACTAGATTCCAATGAGTCACAAAGTTTTAAAAACTTATGGTAGACCAAATTATCAAAACCCTTCATACGAATAAATATGAAGAGAAAGTGAAAAATTAGAATTGATATACCAAATTAAGATCCCAAATAGTACATATAGTCCAGACATACATCAAAGTACCATTATATGTTAAAGATGAAAATGGTATTAAAGTTAGCCATAACACTAAGATCAACTAACATTATAAGGAGCTGAAGGCGTATGCTGAATAGCAAGAGTAGATTCCTCTTTGTTCGCATCCTGAGTGTGAGTCTCCACAGTTGCCTCCATCTTTGGATTAGAAGATGACTTAGAATCAGGAGAAGCAAATGGATGGCCGGTAATATAATCAACTTGGCAACTTTTCAGCTCAGATATATAGGGCAAAAGGGGGAGACCACCGAGATGTGATAGCAAGGTATAAGGATGTCCACCATCATAAATCCTACGAATAAACCCATCATTAAGAGCAGTCTTCTGCTGCTCCAGTACCTCCTCAGAATTAGCCAATGAGGCAATTTCTTCACCTTTAGAGTAGGATTCAGCTCCCATAATTCCTCTAAAGCTTCGCAATAATTAGCATTGCGAGTAGAACTAGAAACCTCTTCAAATAAATTGAAGAAGAACTTCGTTTTGAAGACACGATAAGCAAGAACTTGGGGGGTAGCTAGGTGAAGCATGACCACTAGTCTGTATCTCCTCCAACTCAAAATGAAACCTATTGGCTTCTCTTTTAGCGGCCAACACATGCTTCTCAGCAGCTTCAAGGGAGATCTTCATAGCCTCGCACTCTTTCTCCCCAGCCTTACACTTTTCCAAGAGTGAATCGTCTTCCTTGGAAAATTTAAAAACTCGCTCACTTACAAGTTGAAGACTCTCATCAACCTTATAACATTTCTGGGGGAAATGCACAACCAGATATGACAGTTAGACATTGCAATAAGGGAAT
This sequence comes from Rubia peregrina, assembly GCA_032355705.1. Taxonomy (NCBI): domain Eukaryota; kingdom Viridiplantae; phylum Streptophyta; class Magnoliopsida; order Gentianales; family Rubiaceae; genus Rubia; species Rubia peregrina. The sequence goes on from JAULKK010085957.1 coordinate 8,727, forward strand.
CAAACAAATATCATTTTAAAGCTTCTAGCAAACATACCATAGTCATCACTTCATGGAGAGAGAGTAGCAGGAATAGTTCCTTCTATCTGTAAGTTATTGCTTCGTGATGGAGGCTTAGAACGAGACTAGCTAGTACTTCCCATTTTCCCAGGGGGCCTAAGGAAGTTGACAAACCACCATATCGCTCCTTTCTCCTCCTTCCTCTAGAAGTATCATAGTGTTATCAATAGTTACCTCTCCCCCTTCATAGGCTCTACTCTCAGTAGAAACTAATTGAGAATTCACTTTGTTGATGTTCTCCTGAGAGACATCATTAGCAATGGCATCGTTTGGCTGGACGGGCGTAGTCTTCGTCTCTTCATTTTTGTCATCAGAAATAAATTACCTGTCAACGGTACACCCGGCTAGATCCATATCTACAATACATTATATAGCACAAGTCTGATGAACACACGGAACTAATGAAGCAGTATCAAGAATAAGGGATAACTATAAACATGACATGGTGAAACGATAATATAATAGTAAACAAACACATTTGCTCTCAAAATCAGCATGGCGAAGAATTATCGAGTGTTTGCTGAGTCTTAAAACAACCTTGGAGTTAGCCATAAGTCAAACCCCCGCCTTAGGAAGTTTGAATTTGGAAGCATTATAATTCCAAACAGGAAGGGTTTGTTCATACTCATTACCCAATTTTACATAGAAATTTTTTTACGTCATACACCACAATTATTAGGAAATCCACTAACAAGCTCAACAGAAGGAATTACTGGATAAAAGGTGAATTCATCAGATGAATTTTTCACCTTGTGAAGCTAATACAGACTACGAAATAAGTCAATCAAAAAAGGGATTTGGGCTTGCTCATACACATGGTACAAAACCACAAAGATTGATATACCCTTAGGATGAAACTGAGATAATGTAAATCAATAATGTGAAAGTAAATCGACAATGTGTTAAGATAAAGGAAAAGCGAGTCCAAATTAAAGATAATCTAAATAACATGAGGTGTAGCCAGTAGGATGAGTCTGAACACTCTCAGAGTTATCAAAATCCCCAAGCTCAAACAAAGACAAGAAAGGAAAATTATTCTTTAAATTTTCCAAGTGGTATTCGCAAAGAATTCTACTAACTGCAAAAGAACAAGTGGGATAGTTAGAATTCTCCCCAGAGTTAACATCGTCAACCTGGACATCCTTTACGGAAGGTTCAGCAACACTAGGGGTAGACATTTGGGTAGATATAACTCTTAGGAATAAGATGAAACCCCAAAAATTAGAATTACAGAAAGCATGGGCTATATTCTAGTAAAAGTCAAAAATATGAACATAAAATACACACCGGAAAAGACAATTGGAGAACTTCCAGACCAAAATTGAGAAACTAAATTATTAGCATGGAGACACCGGACAAATTCGCGATTATAAGAATCATTTTTCGAAAGGGAGAGAGGATCAAGGACAGAGAAACTTACGAGTTAGCGGAGAACGAGGATAAACTGGAACAATAAAGAAGACAAGAAGAAGATGAAGGATTCAAAAGCTTGAAAGAATGATAAAGTGTGGATTTTAATTTAAGACACTGAAAAATCAAGAGGAGTTAAATCAGGTATAAAAACAATGATGAATGTTTGACAAAAAGTAAGTTACCTTTTTCATAATACGAGAAGGAAGTGGTTTATGAATAGGTATAATACACTAAATAATAACGGAGTTAAGTCATCAAAATCGAAGCAATTACAAGGGAAGAAAAGATAACAACATGGGAAAAAATCTCGGAATGGCATAACGAATAAAAAGGAGAAAATCTTGACTCAAAGAGACAAGATCGCAACAGCAAAAATTCTACCAAAATTCCTACATTTTCAAAATTCAATTTCAAATTTCAAAAGTTAGACAACTCAACAAATTTGCAAGTACAGCCAAGAAGCATATAACACTGTGCGAAGATAGTTTAAGTTGTTGTGATAACAAACATGTTATTACAGTTTAAAGAATAAACAGAATATTATTTCACACACATTCTACAAGCAAAGTCATCGCTTCGTATTATATTGACTTTATGGCTGGGGGTTGGTGTATACCTAGCCCATGAGTTACAGGTTGTTAGCCTTTAGGCCTAACCCAAGGTTCAGCTATGAATCGACAAAGGCGGAAACATGTTAGCCACAAACCGAGAAAGGTGGATCCATGTCCAAGAAGATTCATCCACGAACTGAGAAATATGAAGTCACGTCTAAGACTCAACTATGAACTAAGGCTATAACAACCATGATGCGACCCACTACCTGAAGTCCTAGTAATGTGGAGTCATGACTACAGTCTATTATAAATACAGGGAGAGCAACACTGGCTCAGTTAAGTGGAACTAAGAGAAATACTAATTCTCTTAAGGAAAGTACTGACTTGATCGTCAGAGCTCTTTCCCCGGAATCAATTCCGGGATCTTTCTTGTAGGTTCACATTCATTACAAAGTTGAACGTCAGTCATTTTTCCTGGCCAAGAAGATGACATCATTAATCATAATTGGTTGTCACACCCAATTATAACCTAACATTAACCAACGATAATCACATCGAAAAAAGATAAAACCTTTCGGGTTTGACCAAAAACCTAGCAAACAAACAATTAATAGTAATCAACTAATTGATCATCCTAGTCTAAATCATGCATTGATCACACAACAAAACACAATACATAGTTGATAATCAAAGTACAAAATAGGATAAATCAAATCTCACAAATTCACATTAGAAATGCTTGCCAATTTCTCCCAAGATTATATTTAGCCTGGATTGACTAAACTCATAACATAGAACACAAATGTACAAAGGAACATGGAAGAAATTGAAAGAGGCGTGTATAAACTAAGGTTTTGGAGGCCCAAAGTCGAGTTCACATGAAATGGGTAAGAAGGGGGCTATTTATAGTTCAAAGAAATGAAGGAAATTAGACCCAAATATCATTTTATGGGTGAATTTCATGGACCGTGACATATTTTGCGGTCTGCGAAGGAGTTGCTGCCATATTTCCATCGCTACAGGTGAACCGCTGATCCGTTTTAGGAGTTCTTGTAGTCATTTTTATAGTGCTCACAAAAAAATCCAATGATACTATCTATGGAAACCAATTCACCTTGGATCATTCTTAGAACTCGGATCCAAAAATCCGGATCATTTTTCCTCCGTTACTTTGCCTTCTTTCTTCAATCTATCTTCTACCACTTTGTAAGTGGTCTTCCTTCTTCTACCCTTCTTATGAATATCCTTATTCAATCATCTACCATTTTTTATAATGGCCTTATTTATAATGGTCTCTAAATAAGCACACAATACACATATGAATCGACCAAATCATAAAGGTAAAAAACGCTAGACACCAAATGCTTACAAACTAGGGAGATTAGGGGGGGGAATAACCACACAAGGTGATTCTAAACCCTATTTTGTAAAATACCTAATAATCTAACTAAGCATGAACAAAAAAAGCTAAAATATATGTTAATTTTACTGAGAAAATATCAAGTCACGTCTCACCAGTCGCTTCACGTTTACTAAGTTTTCTTGGGTTAGCTTCCTTGTGTTTGTTGGCCAAGAGTCTTGTTGTTCCTAGATTAATCTCTAGGTTATCATAATTCTATAAGGTTGTAGTGCGGGCTAGCATGCTATCTTACCGATTCTAATCAGGGTTTGGGATGCATCTTGCGAACCGTGGCCCTATAACTGATAATGTTTCATTGAATTTAGGTTTTAATGTCTGTGTACGTATCGTGTGACTCAAGATTTTAGCCGTTTATATACATGTATGTGTGTATGTATATTTGTGTATCTCGCGTAACTCTTCAATCTAATCATCAAAGTATGAATGTTCCTAGCTTTACAAACTTAGTCTTTGTTAATACCAAAATTTGTAGTATGTCCAGTGATGGGCTAGGCCTGGAGCTAGCTATTCTGGTACTTTTGAATATGTTGAAGATGCTCTGATAGGACCTCTGTACGGGCCTCGTTCAGGCATGATTCTGGAGTAAAATGGATACCTGTAAAAGAATATGGGTCACTCGGGGCAGGGCGGTGTTTAACCGCACCCACTCTGGTCCTAAGTCGGGTCAGAGAAGTGGGTGTAGAGAGGATGAAGCTACAGTATCCAGGAGGTAGTAGTGAACTCATTGTACAAACCTAAAAGAGATATCTCTTGCTGATAACTTATTTTCCCCTTTTATAGTTGTAGGGTTAGATATTGGGTCTTTGGTTTGGGCCTGATTGAATAGTTTCATGTCTTCAGCCCTTATCTTATCAAGTCCCCATTATCCCGATGTCGCATTGTTGAACAGCGCAGGGAATTGGGGTCATATGTGTCTGAATGAAATTGCCGATGTACGTCCATATTCGTCAAGTTGTAATCTAGTCACGCTTTTATTTTCATGATCACAATTTTCACATGAATTTTTCAAGTCAATAATTATGTGTTTCTGACCTTGGTAGTTAATAATGCAACCTACCTTGTCCTACAGCCTGCTATCTGTCGTAAGCCAGGGCCACTTATTTTGGTTTGACAATTTGGCATATAGCCTGCTAGCTGTTATAAGCTAGGGCTGCTAATTTCATCTTGATGATCCGGCCTGTAACCTGTTGGCTAACTTAAGCTAGCTAAAGTTACAATTGTGCTGGATGTCGTAAGCTAGGGCTACTTATTTCAGCATGAGGATCCAACATGTAAGCTTGCTGGTTGTCGTAAGACAAGGCCGCTTATTTCGGCATGAGGATCCGGCCTCCAGGCGCATTGGCTGTCGTAAGCCAAGGCTGCTTATTTTGGCCTGAGGATCCGGTCTGCAATCTACTGGCTGACTTAAGCTAGCACTGCAACTTTAGCCTGGGTTAGCCACACCTTTCATGTGCCTGTTGTCCTGTAAGACTAAATATTTCATGCTTACGTGAATCTTAATATGTGTTAGTTTGGAAGACAACATAATACATAAACTTTTTTCCATAATGCTAGAATGCATTGAATGAATGACAAAGGCATGTAAATATACAAATCTCAAGTGTGTGTGTGTGTGTATATATATATATATATATCTTGGGAGGAAGATAAGCAATATTTAATGTAATACTGTTACTTGAACACCATGATCTCATTAATCTTTGACGGAATTATACGTTGCTGCCTGCTGAGTCAACTTGGACTTTGCATCACAGCTTTGTAAAAAAAATCATGGGTCTCACCTTGCATCCTTAATATCGTTGGCCTGAGCTCTACGTCCCGGTCTTCTAAATCATGGCCAAACTTATTCGCTTCGGCCTCATTAATCATTGACAGAACTATACGTTGATGCCCGCAGAGTCAACTAAGACTTTGCATCGCATCTTCGTAAAAAATTCCTATCGTTGGCCTGGGCTCTACGTCCAGGCCTTCTAAATCATGGCCGAACTCTTTTGCTTCGGCCTCATTAATCATTGACAGAACTATACGTTGCTGCCTGTCAAGTCAACTAAGACTTTGCATCGCAACTTCATAAAATTTTGCCTAGTGTCTGGGCTCTACATCCAGGCCATCTTAATCATGGCCAAAATCTTTCACTTTCGCCTCATTAATCATTGACAGAACTATACGTTGCTACCTGTCAAGTAAACTAAGACTTTGCATCGCAGCATAAAAATTTCTTCCTAGGTCACCATGCAACCCTGATATCATTTGCCTGAGATCTACGTCCAGGCCTCCTGAATCTTGGCCGAACTCTTTTGCTTCGGCCTAATTAATCATTGAAAAAACTATACGTTGCTTCCTGCCGAGTCAACTAAGACTTTGAATCGCAGCTTCGTAAATTCTTCCTGGGTCACACCTTGCGACCCTAATATCGTTGGTATGGGCTCTACGTCCAGGCCTTCTGAATCATGGCCGAACTCTTTCGCTCTGGCCTCATTAATCATTGACAGAACTATACATTGTTTCCTATCGAGTCAACTAAGACTTTGCATCACAGCTCCGTAAAAATTTCCTAGGTCGCACCTTGCGACCCTAATATCTTTGGCCTGGGTTCTACGTCCAGGTCTTATGAATCATGGCCGAACTCATTCACTTTGGCCTCATTAACCATTGACAGAACTAAACGTTGCTGCCTGCCGAGTCAACTAAGGCTTTGCATCGCAGCTTCATAAAATTCTGCCCGGGTCACACTTTACGACCCTAATATCGTTGGCCAAGGATCTGCGTCCATGCCTTCTAAATCATGGTTGAACTATTTTGCTTCGGCCTCATTACTCATTAACAGAACTATACGTTGTTGCATGCCGAGTCAACTAAGACTTTGCATCGCAGCTTCAAAAATTCTTCCTGGGTCGCAAGGTATCGTTGGCATGGGCTCTACGTCCAGGCCTTATGAATCATGGCCGAACTCTTTCGCTTCGGCCTCATTAATCATTGACAAAACTATACATTGCTGCCTGCCGAGTCAACTAAGACTTTGCATCACAACTTCATAAATTATTACTGGGTCGCACCTTCTAACCCTAATATTGTTATCCTGGGATCTACGTCCAGGCCTTCTGAATCATGGCCGAACTCTTTTCTTCGACCTCATTAATCATTGATAGAACTATACATTGTTCCTGCCTAGTCAACTAAGACTTTGCATCCCAGCTTCGTAAAATTCTATCTGGGTCGTCTTTTGCGACCCAATTCTAATGCATCTATTTACACGGAAAAGGTATACAAATATACTTGACACTTGTACTAATTCTTCTTTTTTGTGAACAATACATAATGCCCTTATTTTTTGAATTTCATGGCGACAATTACACATGCGGTTTTCTTTGATTACTAATACACGCATAGTCTTTATGGTCGTATAATGCAAGCGAATAATTGTATGTTTTCGACCTTGGTAGTCGATGGTGCAACCTACCTTGTTAGGTGGCTGTTCCAATGCGTGCTCGTGCTGCAGCATTGGGATCCCGCATGTAGCCTGCTGACTATCGTAAGCTGGGGCTATTTATTTTAGCCTGGCGATCTGACCTACAATCTACTAGCTATCATAAGCCAAGGCTATTTATTTCGGCCGCACGATCCGGTCAGCAGCCTGCTGGTTGTCGCAAGACAGGGTTGCTTATTTTGGCCTGCAACTTCGTGTTGGCTGTTTGTGCCAGCGGAGCAGCCTGAATTGGGCTTATTTTGGCCTGACGATCTGGCATGTAGCCTGCTAGCTGCATGTAGCCTGCTAGCTGTCGTAAGCTAGGGATACTTATTTTGGCCGCATGATCCGGCATGCAGTCTGTTGGTTGTCATAAGCAAGGGCTGCTTATTTCCTCTTGGCGATACAGCATGCAGGCTACTGGCTGTCGTAAGTCAAGACTGCTTATTTTGGTCGGGTGATCCATCCTGCGGCCTTCGATTCTCTGGCTAACTTAAGCCGAAGTTTACAACTTTTTCCTGGTTCATTACTTGACGGTTATCGTTGTGGTCAAAGTTTTTTATTTTGCCTATAATTGTGCTGGCTTTTAGGGCTAGCACTTCAACTTTAGACTAGGCTAGGCTCTTCTCCGGCGTTGTTTGTGGCCGGAGGTTCATTTTCCTTAGCACCTTTGAGATTATTGAATCAGGCTGGTGTTCATTTGAGATTCTCGGATCAGGTCGGTGCCCATTAGAGATTCCCGGATCAGGCAGGTGCCCATTTGAGATTCCCATATCAGGCCGGTGCCCATTTAAGATTCATTTTCTTAGCCTCTTTTAGATTCATCCTGCAACTTCACACTGGCGTTTACGCCAGTGGGGCAGACTGAATTGGGCCTACTGGCTTTGGCTAGAGATTCATTTTCCTTAGCCCCTTTGAGATTTATCCTGCAACTTCGCACTGGCGCTTGCGCCAGTGAGATAGACTGAATCGGGCCTGCTGGCTGTGGCCAGAGATTCATTTTCCATAGCCCATTTGAGATTCAGCCTGCAACTTCGCATTGGCACTTGCGCCAGCGAGGCAGGCTGAATCAGGCCTGCTGTGGCCAAAGATTCATTCTTCTTAGCCCCTTTGAGATTCAACCTGCAACTTCGCACTAGCGCTTGCGCTAGCAGGGCAAACTAAATCGGGCATGCTGACTGTGGCCAGAGGTTAATCTTTTGCCTCTTGTCATGTAAGACTAAGTATTTCATGCTTACTTGAACAACATCAACATGTGTTAGTTTAGAAGACAACGTAATACATCAACTTTTTTCCATAATGCTAGAATGTATTGAGTGAATAACAAAAGCATATAAATATACAATAGCTCTCATACATACATCTTGGGGGCGATAAGCAATATTTAGAGCAATACTGCTCCTTCAATTTCACAGTTTCCATTTAAAGCAATATTGTTCCTTCAATGTCATGGCCCTGCCTGAGCGAGGTGAGAGGTGGTCGTTACGTTGTCTAACACACTTCAGGTTGATCATTGCCCTGCATGAATAAGCTGATGGATGATGACTACCCTATTTGGACAGGCTGAGATTTGATCAACGTCCTGTCTCACATATGCAATTTCGTGAATTATTTATTTATTAGCATACAATAATACCTTATAGTTGTACTAGGCGAATAATTTTTTTCACAGAGCTATGTGATTATGCTCGAAACTTATTTACTTATGCTCCTTCAGAGAGAAATGTTGATGTTATTATTTAAGTGAATATGTACTTCTAACCTTGTTGACTGATGATACAGTCAGCCTTGCCGAGCTTATGCTCTACCACATAGCTGACATGCAGCATTGCAACTGTGTTCTGCCCCCAAACCTTGCTTGCTATGGGCTCTATAGAGCCTTAATGTTGCACCAGGTATTAGCTCTTGGTACCTTATCTGAAATAAGAAGAATAAATTTAGACATTGTAATAATATTATTACTCCGTCTCCTCCCCTTTTATTTTTCTTTAATGAAAACATCGTACCTCTATTCTTTCTCTTTTCTTCTTCATCCCTTTTTTTTTCCCAGCAAAGATTTTTCTCCCTTTCCTTTTTCTTCCCAGTGAAGCTTTTCCTCTTCGTGATGGTCCACTTCTTTGCTTCTGACAAGCACTCCTTTTTTGTCCCTGCTTTTTGCTTCATGTGCCCTCTTCTTTTCTCTCCTTTGCTTCCTGCTTTAGGCCATATTCAATGGTAGAAACCGATACCGGTTTCTTACCAATTAAATATATTATTTTTCTCATTCTTTCTCTTCCACCTAACC
>JAULKK010086063.1:0-28479 GCA_032355705.1 Rubia peregrina
CCATGTAGCAACCTGGGTACTACAAAGGATGCTGAATTCTTAGAGTTTCATCTGAAATTCAATTCAATTCTTCTAACTGTTCCTGCATTTAGGTAAATACGTCCTTCACTTCCAAAATGAAATAGGAATGACCGCACCTGCCGAAACAAATCGTTTCTTTCTTTATTCATAACTCATGTAACAAAATTCTATTTCTTTTTTGGATGAAATTTAGGATAAATTTTCTAAGGTCTCTTGTTAGATCAACTAACTAACGGTTAGACTAAATATTAAAAAAAAACTCATTTTTATAATTTTTGAAGTCGGATAATAATTGTTTATATGTTGAGAATCTTGAGATTCATTAAAAAGATTTTTATAATTATAGGTATTTCATTGTAATAAATAAAACTAGATATCAAATCACTCTGTTATCATATTAATTATAAAATGATCCGGTTAATAGTTAGTTGATTTACAACAATACCTTGCAATTATTTACTTGTTGCGTGACTAAAGTGCATACCTTGTAAAATTTGAAAGTGCAAATCTAACCATGGACTTCGTTTACTAGAATGTCAACGGTCAATTTGGCTGAAATTTTACAAAAAAAAATGATTATACCCTTGTTAAAAAAATTTAAAAGAAAAAAAACCCACATTTACCTCTACTGTGTTATCTTCTTCTACTACATTTCTCCGTCGTTAATCAGTCTTTCCTCTGCCGCTGCTCAATCTTCCCTCATTTCAACGCTCGCATCGCCGGAGGAAGGTTTTTGTCAAAAACCCATATTGTGCCAAACAAAAACTATCATTTTGTTCGAATACATGTTCGAATTTCGTGGCCGTGGGTTGTGGGGGTGAGAATCACTGGGTTGTGTGACGCCGAGGAGAGAAGAAGAGAGAGGAGAGAGTGGTGGTTTTGGGGCAGGGGCTACTGCTGCGGGGGCTGTGGTGGCGAGAACCAAGTTGGCGATAGCGGGGTTGAGTTGATGAGAACCTGGAGAGAGGCGATGGTGGGTGGCGCGCAGCGGGGGATGCAGTCGTAGCGGTGGCGGGGTTGTGGTCATGAGAACCAGGAGAGGGGTGATGGTGGTTGTGGTGGAACGCCAGGCTAGGTTGTGGCGGACCTCAGGTGAAGCTTGTTGGGGGAGAGATGGTGGCAGGGGAGAGGTGGAGCTAGGCTTGAGAGCTGGTTTTGGTGATGTGGGCTGATTGAATGAGCCACTGACAGAATGCCGGTGAGAGGTGGGGGTAGGTGATGGGGCTGGGAGTTTTGGGCTGGGATTTCTAGGCGGGGGAGGTGAGCGGTAGGGCTGAGTTTCTGGTGGTAGGGCTGGGAGTTTTCGAGCGGATCTGGGTGATGGAGCTGGTGGTGGGTGCAAGAGGTGGTGTAGCATGTGTGGTGGCTGCATGGCGACAACGAGCAGGTGGTGGCCAATAGGTGTGCTTGAAGATTATGAAGAAGAAGAAGTCCAGGGGTAGAACTGTCAATTACATTTTTAGTTTTAAGTATAGGGGTAATTTTATCTTTTCATGTTTGGTCAACCGTTGACTTCATTGAGCCAATGACGGAATTGAAAATGGGTATAATTGCACAATTTAACAAAAATTTAGGGTTAGGTTTGCACTTTCAGATTTTACTGGGTTATATATGTACCTTTTCAAATTAATAGGGTTATTTATGCACTTTTCCCTAATTGTTAACTATATTTAAATATAATCATTATTTACTAGTACCCCCTCGAGTTCAGAAACGAAAGGTTAAGGTAAAGGATGTGTGGACGAGAGTACTAGACAAAATGAAACTAAAGAGATAAAAATTACAGAACAAAATAACACGTAAGAGAAAAATAAATTGACGTGAATGAATACAATCTTTCAAATAAAAAATATTAATAAAATGGAAGTTAACCTTGTATTGACAAACAATAAAATGAAAGTATTTGTGAGATGATGGAAGTATCAAATTTCACAAAATGACATGAAGGGTGGAATTACTTCTTATCGTAACTACGGTAAGAAACCATAATTGTCGCAAAGTTATTATAGACCAAAGTTTATTTTAGAAAATGCGGTGTCCGTTATTTAGTATGAAAAAGTAGAGTACAAAATTGAACGGGTGGAATCGAATATTACATCAGTAGATATAAAAAAAGGTGCTAATGTAACTCATAATTATTTGATAAGGGCAAATATAACCTTCAACTTTTTTTTACTGCAGACATCACTCCAATTTTGCTTGAAATTTTTGTCAATGCCGGTCCTGTGAAAGCTAAAAAAATTACAAAAATTAAAAGTTAAAAAAGAAAAAGAGAAGAAGAGAAAACTCTTCGGTTCGTCTTCCTTCGGTTACCCCCCTTGTCCTCTTCGTCTTTCTCCGCTGGACCATTTCTTTCCTCCTCGCTGCTTGAGCACCTAAGCATCGTTGGGTGTCGTCCTCAGGAAAATGGTAACTATAGGCCGTCCTATATCCAATCCTTCCTCTTTGGTTGAACATTTTTTTTTCAAGGATGGACTTGATTTCCCAAATGAAAACTGTGGTTTGACCATTAGTTTGTGGTGGTAGACGGTGGAAGTTTTGTGAGTAACTCCATATTTCTTCATCAATGCTTTAATTGTATGATTGCAAAATTTGGTGACTCTATCACTAATCAAGGCTCGGGGATTAAAAACCAAGAGAAGATGTTTAATTTTAAGAATTTCGTAACCATTTTCAAACCGCCGGTCTTAGTAGGTTTTCCACCCACTTAGACACATAATCAATGGCAATAAAATTGTATGCGAAGCCAAAATAGTTGGGAAAAGGTCCAATGAAGTCAATACCCCATACATTAAAAAAAAATCAATATACAAGAGGGTAGTTTGTGGCATTTCATTTCTTGAAGAAATGTTTTCGACTCTTTGACAATTATCACAAGATTTGCAAAAGCGATAGCTACATTTCAACAAGTTAAGCCAATAAAAAATGGCTTTGTAACACCTTTCTATCCGTTCTCATTGCCCCAAAGTTCTCACCACATGCATAAAAGAGGAAAAATGTAAGAATTGAATTCTTCTCACTCTCGGGGATACATCTACAAATCACTTAATCCGTACAATACATCCATAGATATGGATCATCCCAGAAATAGTATTTTTCCTCACTCCTCAATCTACCCTTTTGAGCTTTGGAATAATTAAGAGGGAATTGATTTGAGAAAAAAAAGTTTATCAAGTCGGCATGCCATGGGTGCAATTCACCAAGAGGGAATAAGAGTTCATTAGGGAACTCTTCTCGGATTTGCTCTTTTCATGGCTTCTCACTAGTTGGTTGTAACTCATGAGAGGATAGTCGACCACTACATTTTCTGTCCCCTTCTTATCTCTCATTTCCAAGTCAAACTCAATATAACAAGGATCCACCTTATCAACCTTGGCTGGGATTCTTTCGAGGTCATCAAACGGTGGAGGGTCACATGGTCCGTAAAGACGATGTCTTTGGTTCCAAGCAAATAGGATCTAAACTACTCAAGTGAAAATACAACCTCTAATAACCGTTTCTTCCTAGTGGAGCAATTGCATTAAGAATTAATAAGAGTAATTGAAACATAGTATATGACATAAGGATCTCTCACAACTCTTTGACCTAGCATAGCTCCAATAGCATAATCGGTGGCGTCACACATTATCTCAAAGGGGAGAGACCAAGTTGGGGGTTGTATGACAAGGGTGGAACAAGCATTGTTTTAAATCCATCAAAAAAATTTTGGTACCCATCATTAACCACAACTTCCACATCCTTTTGTAAGAACTTACCTGTTAGAGCTGTAGAAATACAACTGTGTATTCTGATTATATGATTTATATATAGAATATAGATATGTGATTATATGAATAGAATTAGTGGGATAAAGTTTCCTATAATAGTCTCAAGAGGTGTGTATAAGTATTAGGCTATCTTTTGATGAATAGATATCGAATTCTCTTCATTCTAATCTCTGTTTACATGGTATCAGAGTTTTGAGATTTGAAAGTCAAAATTCATATTCAAACCTTGGCCTTTCATCCAATTCTTTGCTTTACCCCTCAGATTCATTCTTGTTAGCCATTAACCCGTATCAATGTTCGAAAAACAAATCACTTTGTCTGACGTAGTCCCTGTGATTTCTAAAATCATGGACAGTAAATTGAATGGTTCAAAAAAATTTAGGAATGGAGCAAGATGGTTAGACTCTCTATGCACATCACTGATAAGGATGATCATTTGACAAAATATCCTCCGGAAGAAGATGCTACTAAGCTGGAGTGGCTCAGGGAAGATGCCCGCTTGTTCCTACATATTCGAAACTCTATTGACAAAGAGGTAATTGGCTTGATCAATCATTGTGAATTAGTTAAGGAGTTGATGAATTGTTTGGAATTTTTGTACTCGAGAAAAGGTAATATTTCTCGAATGTGCGAGGTTTGCAAATCTTTCTATTGTGCTGAAAAACAAGATCAGACTCTTGTTAACTACTTCATGTCTTTTAAGAAGACATATGAAGAGCTTAATACGTTGATCCCTTCAACACTGATGTGAAAATTCAGTAACAACAACGAGAGCAAATGGCTATTATGAGTTTTCTAGCCGGATTCTCTCCAGAATTTGATTCTGCTAAAGTACAAGTTCTGTCAGGGGCTGACCTTTCCTCTCTGCAAGATGTTTTCAGCCGAGTTCTTCACACAGAGGGTACTCCACCATTACCACTCAGTGGTGTTTTAGTTGGTTGCAATATTGCGCATGATTTGAGGTTTCTATTCTTATATGATTTATGTCATGATATGTTTTATGATGTCTCCATGATTTCATTCATAGTATAATATCATGCTAGGATAAAATTATAATTTGGGAGTGTTACATTATTGCTATTGTAGTCTTGAGAGTATTGGGGAGATGAGTGCATTCATTCTACCTAGAGAGTACTGAGACGATTGTTAGATTTTAATTCTAATTGGCTAGTTGTGTGAATGAACACATGTTAGGAGCGGTAGACCGGGGTTGCTGTATAGAAATTTCTAACGGGGGAAACCCTAGCTTACCCCAATAATTAAGCACTTGTAGTTTGTAGCAACTAGAGTTGTATCGACCCTAGAGTAATCAAAATCCACCGATGTCTTTGCCTCTCTAGGCCTAGGGTTGGCGTCCGTAGTGAGAGCCCGGAATGTATTAGGCTAATTCCCATATCTAACAGTGTTGCCTGTGGAGGCTTAATTTATTTTGAGAAGAGACTTTTTAGTATCAAAAGTGAGATTACATGGATGAAATGCGGAGTCGGAAGGCTTGGAGCACATCCCTAATTACAGAATTGACGAGATGGTTTGAAGAGAGATGAACCTTGGTGTGACAGACAATGAGAATTCCCGGCCATCTCCACACCATGTGACATAAGCATGAGATTAGGTTTATATGTCTATATGTGATAGAATCTAGGATCAAATATATAAATCATTTATGTTACGAAGACTAGTTAATGCATAACTTAATTCTCTTTAATTGCATGTTATTGGTTGTTAACTCACGACCCCCTTGTCTTTTTAGTATTAGCTATTCCCGACACATAATTAGGGTGACACTCGATTGTGGGTTGTGTTCGGCTAACCTTTAAATACTAGTATCTCAGTGGATGACCCCGGACTTGCCACTAGCTACTTTATTGTAGTTAGCAGTGAGTTACGAGAGCAACATTACAAATTCTTATCTTTAACCTTACTTAGAATCCACAGGGTTTTAAACAACCCCGCAGGTGCGTTCAAATTTTGGTGCCGTTTTCGTGGATACTGGACTTATTTAATTGTTAGCTAGCATAACTAGTTGGTAGAGTAGTTTGTACTTTTACTTTTGTAGTTTTAGTTGGTTTTTGTGTAGAGTTTCTTTGGTAGATGTTCTTTATTTATCCTAATATTTTATGCTAGTGTTGTTTGAAGATGAGTATCGTATCGTTCCTAGTTTATGGTAAATACATGTACCACTAACTTAGGAGTTTTACACTACTTAGTGAAAAATACAGGTAGATAGAGAATAAGAAGAAGGGTTAACGAAGCTATTCCGTGAGTGCCAAGTTTTGAGGTTGAGATTACAAACATCATGGCGGAAGATAACATGACACTTAGGGAGTTGATGGCTCCTAATTTGGAGAATCAACCCCTATGTATAATTTTCCCACCTCTCTCACCAAACATCACCTAGGAGCTCAAGAGTGGCATGATACAATGCCTACCAATGTTCCATGGGATGGACAGCAAGGATCCGAACAAACACTTTTCAGAATCCCACCTTGTTTGCACAAATATAAAGTCATCGGGAGTCTCTATAAAGGACTACAATTTGAAATCCTTCTCGTTCCCACTCCGAGATATGACAAATGATTGGTTTTACTACCTTCCACCGAAATTCATAACCTCTTGGATGGACATGAAGAGAATATTCCTTGAGAAGTTATCCCCACCCTTCAAATCAGCCGACTCGAAGATACAGTTGTAAAACATATCAAAATTTTCCAAAGAAACTCTCTGTGAGTATTGGGAACAGTTCATGAGGGTGCTCGCGAGTTTTCTCTAACATTGTTCCAAGGAAGGGGACTTGGTTTATTATTTATTCAAAGGGCGCTGTGACATTGAAATGAGAATGGTAAATGTCGCATGCAACAGGTTGATCACAAATAAGTGTCTGAAAGATGCGATTGCACTCTTCGAAGAGATGGCTAATGGAACTCGGAAGTTTGGAATCCAGTCAAGAAAAAAGGTGATGGATGAGCGAACTCATTCCAAAAAATTGGCATAGCAAGTCCAAGTTCTTTCTTCTATGATGTAAGAGTTTATGAATGGGAGAGTTCATCAAGCCAAGGTGTGTGGAGTTTGTAGCGTAGACTTCCCAACGGATATGTATCCCCAAGTGGCAGATGAGTTTGAGGAAGTCATGGCATTGGAGTACAAAAGAGGAAATCAGAAATTTGGTAGGGGGCAACCACAAGGATTCTGAGGGAACCAATGAGGAGACAACTGGAATCAAGAACCCTACACCAACACCTTCAATCCCCGCCATCATTACCACCCTAATTTTTGTTGGTGTGATAACCAACAAGAGCAAGGAAATGTGTATAGGGATGTACAACAAGGGTACAACCGGGGAGGTGCTCTGCCACAACCCTACTCGATGGGTGATGGGACTTCAAACAATCGGGGGCCACTTATAAGTCGGAGCTCGATGAGTTGATGGATGCCATTACTCAAGTCACCTAGAGCAACATGATTTTTGCGGAGAGGTGTATACGAGATATTGAAGAGTTGGGCACAAGGGTTTTTTTTCAAGCATTTAGAACCTTGAGGTTCAAGTTGGGAAATTGGCCAACTCGGTTAACCGATTCAAAGCAAGAGATTCTAGAAAGTTACCTTCCCAACCCAAAATCAATCCAAGGAATGTGAGTGCTCTCAATTTTAAGAATTGGAAAGAGGTGAAGGAAGCCGAGAATGAGACATTACAAAAATACTATGACATGTTGGAGAAAACCAAGTCCATCCTTGAAGAAAAAAAAGATATTCGTTGAGGGGGAGTCCGAGCAAGGGCCTCTACTACTAAGGTGAAAGAATTCACCCCTCTACCTCCATTCCTGGAGACTTTGAAGAGCAAGGAAAAAGTGATATCAAACGATGAGAAAATCCACAAAATCTTCAAGAGTTGCAAGGTTAGTATCCTACTTTTAAATGGAATTGATCAAATTCCTCTTTTCTGCACCCAAATGCATGCGTTAACCAATGCATTTGATCCATTTATTATTATGTTTTTGTTGGTTGATTGCTAGTTTTAGTTAGGTTTACTTTATAAAAGGGTATAGATGACAGTTGTTGGTTTTCTTATCTAAATCCCGAGTTTTATAGACTTAATAGGATCTAATGGACACTTTGTCCTCATTAACACCTAGATATTATTTTGTGAGCTTATTAGTAGGTTGCTTGTGAGCACTTTGGCATAATGTTGTAGAAGGTTATCCGCAAGGGTGGTAGTAGATATTAGAAAGCCACCCACAAGGGTGGTAGTAGATATTAGAAGGTCATCCGCAAGGGTGGTAGTAGATATTAGAAGGCCATCCGCAAGGGTGGTAGTAAACAGAAAGCCACAAGTCAAAACATGGCAGTAGATGGAATCAAGCCATAAAATAAGGGAGTCGAAGTCCAACTCTTGAAGAGTTGGCACGACCGCGCCAAACAATATGGGTCGTGACAGTAAACCAGTCCGTGCCAAAAACCCTCAACACAGGCTGTACCATCCAACACGGTCATGCCACAAAACCTCAACACGGGCCACTTCGTTCAAAACGGCCCGTGCTAACGTGAAGCTCCGTGTGGCTAAGTATGGACATATGTCGTGCCCTTCAACTCGACCTGTGTTGTTTCAATTCCAACATCCGAACACCAACCCATGGGGTGTGACAATTTACACGGTCCCATAATTGGTTTGCTAAAAAAATTGACTCCTAGCCAACGACCTGCAAGGATTTCCATGGCCACCACGGTTCAGAAGAGAAAATCATGCACCTAGCCAGCCGCCCATGAAGATTTAGATGGCCCGCACCGTCAACTGATCAAGGAAGAGCTCCCAACCAATGGCCCATGCCGAACGATGCGGCCACGCACATGAGAAGGCCGAGACAAAGCCTCACTTGATGACCTGTACTAGACAGCATGGACCGTTCCAGGAAAAGCCAGTATGGCAGTGCCAGACGACACGAGCTGAGCCACACATAACAAACACGGGTCGTGTGCTATAGCATAACCCATGCCAATTTTGGCTGCTAAGGTTTTTATCCCTCATTTTGGGCCTTATTAAAGACCCAATTCCCTACTACTATATATAGGAGCCTATGTATACTAGGGTTTAAAAAGTTTGGTTTTCATTTGTTTCCTTTTCCTAAGAGTAGGTAGTGAGAGAAAGAGACTCTCCCTTCTCTCCAATTTAGTTCTCCTAGTTTTTGCCCAAGGGTATTGAATCCAATGAAATACTTAGGTTCAATGCTTAGAGAGTAGTGATTTAGCTTGGGGATCTATATTTTTGTTTATGATTTGATAGTTATTTTGTGAGATTCTAGATCCATCTATCCTTTTATGATTATGAGCATTATGTTGGCCCATTCTTGACATTCTTGTTAATTTCATGATTGTTACACTATATTGGCATACACCTTAGGCTACTTTTATGTTGGCTCATTTATTGATATCTCCCGAGGAGTGAAACCTAGTTTTCTGTGGGTAATGATAGCCCGGGACCGTATGGGTGTATACACGTGGGTAATCGAGTCAATGTTATGATTTACCATTCAACTAGTTTAACTGGCGAGTTGGCCCGAAGGGTTATGGAAAAAGATAGCATAATAGCAAACTAGAGTTAGCGTTTTCGTAACCTTAGTGCTAACGAAAATATGCCTATCATTTTCCTATATAGACCTAGGGAGAAACATTGGCAGTGGAGTGCATGAGATGTAATCGTATGGGGAAGATTCAGATCTGCATAGCGAGCACGACCATTATTGCTCTCCACTAATTACGGAGGCAGTGCCGATGGAAGATTAGAAGAGCACCCTACATGAAATGTATGGAGAAGTGTTGACCATCGACCACACTATGTGGCATAAGTATTAGGATAGGTTTATATGTCTTGAATGTGATGAAATCTAGGATCAAAATATACTACAAGTCATGTTATGCAAATATTCCCCAACTGCTAGCGATATATTGTTTTACTCTCGTGTGTTCTTGCATGCTTGTAGTTGTTAGAGAAAACCCCCCAAAATCTATTTTACAAAATTAGCTATTCATGACACGTGATCGGATTGACGACCCGATTGCGGCTGTGTGTAGTTAACTTTTAGATTCCTAGCATCTCTGTTGACGATCCCAATTTTTCCACTATCTACGCCATAGGTAGTGTAGTAGTAGGAACAATAGAAACAATACAAATCTCTTTAATTGATGACCCTGAGGGGAGGCAGATCAAATTTGGCTCAAATGCCAGGGATGTTAGTTTAAGGAATTGACTGCTAACTTGCACATCTTGTTAGTTGAGTAGTTAGTGTTGTTTTTGTTTTTTTATTTTGGTTGGTTATTAGTATTGAACCTTTGTGATAGCTAGTCCATTTACTTCTAATCCTTGTGCTAGTGTTTCTCTTAGTTGGGTGTTGTCTAGTTTCTAGTTTATGGTACATACATGTACTATGAACCAAGGAACTCTATACTACTAACGGAAAATGAAGGTAGTCGGAGAAGAAGAAAGATGAGAGCTTGAGTAGGGGTTCCACAAGAGCTGACCGTTGTAGTTGAAGAGACTGTAAGGATGGCAGAGGACAATCACACATTTAGGGAGTTGATGACAATCACCGAATGTGACTTGTGAGCTCAAAAGCGGCATGATCCAATATTTTCCAACTTTCCATGGGATAACCGGTGAATACCCGGACAAGTAATTGTCAGAGTTTCACCTAGTGTCCACCAATATGAAGTCACCGGGAGTTTCGTAAGAAGAATACAACTTGAGATCCTGTATGTTCTCCCTGTGAGATGCCGCCAAGGATTGGTTATATTACCTACTGCCCGGGTGCATCACTTCTTGGATGGATATGAAGAGGAGGTTCCTTGAAAATTACTTTCCGGCTTCCAAGTCTGCATGTATCAAGAAATAGCTTTTCAATATATCCAAATGGCGAACGAGTCCCTTTTGAGTATTTAGATAGGTTTAAAGGATTTTTGGCTATATTTCCTTACCATCCATTCAAAGAAGGAGACTTGGTGTATTAATTCTTCGAAGGCTTTGCGACGAGGACGTGAGGATGGTTAACACTACATGAAATAGCTTCATAGCTAACAAGAGTCTGAAGGATGCAATGGCGTTGTTCAAAGAAATGGCCAATGGAACAAGGCATTTTGGAACTAGATCCCAAGTAAAGACATTGAATGAGCCAGCTCAATCTCTCAAATTGAAAGAGAAAATTCAAACACTTACCTTGATGATGAAGGAATTTATGAAGGGGAGAGTACATCAAATCAAGGTTTATGACCTATGTAGTCTTGATCATCCTACTGACTCTTATCCACAAGTGGTAGAAGATTTTGAAATGGTGAAAGCGTTGGACTTCAGTGATGGAAATAGGCAACAATTTTCTAGGGGGCTATGACCCGTCCCCTCCCGAGCGTTGATAAACACGAGAGGGGGATGAGTTATTAAGGGTGAAAGATAAGAATTTATATGTTGCTCCCATTTTTACTACTATTCTACCAAGAATGGTAGATAGTGGCAAGTACCTGGGTCATCTACAGAGATGTCAGGAATATAGTAATTTACTAAACACAACTGCGGTCGAGTCGTCAATCCGACCATACGTTAGGAATAAAAAGTGTTGCGAAAATAGTCACTTGAGGGGGGGGGTCAACTATTAACACAAACATGTAATCAACGGAACAAACAATATAAACTAACACTTGTGGATATTTGGGTAACATGATCAATGTTATTTCGATCATCGATTTCATCAAATACAAGAACTTAACCCTATTCTAGTGTTTGTGTCACGTGGTGCGGACAATGGTAAAAAATCCCCCCTATCTGTCCCATAGATGTACAGGTATAAAATCTCCCATCAGCCTCCCCTCCGTAACTAGGGAGTGCAACAATAGCTATGGCACATTGTGCAGGTATGGTTCTCCCCCGTGCGATTAAGTCCCGAGCAGAACACCATGAACGAACTACCCCTAGGCTTACAAAGAAAGGAAGTAGCGTCTTATCGACGACTTCTAGTATCAACAAAATAATCCTAGTTTGCAAACTACTATATCTCTACCCGCAACCCTTTGGACCTCATTGGTCGGTTAACTAGATGCATGGTCAATCACGATGATTAACAATGGTAACCTTCGTGCACATGCTTGGTTCCAGACTATCGTCACCCTAAGCACATCTAGGTTTTTCTAGCCGGGGAGTAGCAATAGTGTACCAACATGAAAGTATACTCGATTGTGTTCCAACAAAGTGTGACCATCATGAAATTCACAAGAATATTACGAACAAGAATAATCAAACAAGACATAGAAATATGTAGATCTAGAAATATCACAAAAAAACATCAACACATGAATACAAGTATAATCCCCAAGCTAGATCCCTACTCCCTAAGCATTGGACCCAAGTATTTCATTGGATTTAACACCTTTGGGCAAAAGAAAGATGAAAATAAAAGAAACTAGAGAGAAGTGAGAGTGTTTTCTCTCTCTAGCCACCTACTAAGATATAAAAATGAGCATAAACTTAAACCCTAGTAGACAAATGTCTGTATATATAGTAGTAGGGAATTGAGCCTATAAATAGGCCCAAAAAGTGGGCCAAAACCCTAGCAGCCGCCAGGGGTTGTTGCCGGCGCAGGGCACTGGTCCTAGCGTGGGCCGTGCCGCTCATGGTGAGCGCGTCTCGTGTCATCCGGTGGTGGTCGCTAGCCAGGTCTTTGTTTTGCTCCTTTCTGATCCGTGCCATGTATCATTTTGCATGCCTCGTTGGGTGGAACCTTATTTTTCTCAGTACCTCGGTGCGTCCCACATCATTCTTCACACCCCATGGGCTATTCTTGGCATATGTGACTTGAAACGGAGAGGGATGTGTAAAATAGAACGGCCTGCCCCATACTTAGCGGATTTTTGAGTGAAATGGGGAGACTCTCGTGCTAGATTTTGACACTACCCATGCCAGGTGATACAGGCCGTGCAGAGGCCCCCTGACATGGGCTATGCTGGTTGGTACAAGCTGTGCTAGCTTTTGGTCGGCACCGAGCTTGTGCGGTCTGCGCTGGCCTTTGCTGGTTCGCTTTACTGACTTCTTTGCTCCACCACGGGTGAACGTTAGTCCGATTTGGGATTTATTATAGTCAATTTTATAGCCCTCGAGAAGAAGAATCCAATGGTGAAACTCTCAAGTTATGATACTTCTCTAATATTTCCCAGAACTTCTCACAACCTCGAACAACGATCCCCCTGTTTCTTCCTTGGCCTTCTTAAACTTTGAATCCACCTTTCCTGGTCCCAATTCCTTCTACTACCATGATTTGGAGTTTGTGGCCTTCAAACTTCTACCATTCTTGTGAATGACCTTCAAATAACTACTACCACCCACGCGGATGACCTTCCACCAAAATAAAATGAAAAGGCACTTAATAAAAACCAACTAATGAGACCAAAGAGAAATATATAGGCACTCGTGAATACAAAGTGTCCATTAGTTCTAATCAAGTCTATGAAATGTGAGATTTAGAGAAAACCAAACGTGGTCGTCTAAACTCTTTGTCATGCAAACCTAACTAAAACTAGCAAACAACCAAACAAGAGGTGATAATAAATGTGTTAAATGCATCGGCTAAAGCATGTATAATGGTGTACATCAGGCAACAACAAGGGTTTTGAGGGAATTAAGTCAGAGATAGACAAGACCCCTACGCAAATACCTTCAATCCTCGATACGGCAATCACCCCCAACTTCAGTTGGTGTAAGGAGGAAACTCAAGGGTACGACCTAAGCAGAAAAACTCAACCTCAACCTCAACCCGGCCTGAGGGGAGAAGGGCCTTCCAACAAATATGCTTCTTTATACAAGTCGGATCGGGAGGAGATCTTTGATGCTATAACTCAATTGGTAAAGAAATAAGATGTGTTCACAGAAATGACAAGAAGAGAAATTGAGGATCTTAGGACTAAGGCATTTTTTAGCATAAAAAATATCGTAGTCCAAGTTTGCAAACTCACCAATTCGGTGAGCCAACTTGAGGCTAGAGAATCCGGAAAGTTACCTTCCCAACCTAAGATAAATCCAAGGAATGTTAGTGCATTGAAGCTAAAAAGCAGGAAAGAGGTGCGCGATCCCGAAAATGAGATTGTGCAAGAAGATGATTTGATTGTGGAAAGAAACAAAGACAATTTTGATGAGTGTGAAATGGTTGTAGAAGAGGAGCCCTCCAAGGAGCTCCCCACCACCGAGGTGAGGGTGATCCCTCCACCTCATTTTCCTAGTGCATTTAGGGGAAGGCCGAATGTGGCAACCAATAAGGAACATATTCGTAAAATCTTTGAGAAGGTCGAGATTAGCATTCCTATCTTGGATGTGATTGAGCATGTTTCCTCTTATGCTATATTCTTGAAAAATGAATGCAAGAATTAGAGGAAAAAACTAACTAACAAAGTAGGTCAATTGAAAATAGAGTGAGTAGCTTCTTTAGTTCATATGAACTTGGCTAAGAAATGTGATGACCTCGGAATGTTTTCAATCTTTCCTTAGGTGGTAAATTGGTGAAAAATGATATGATTGATTTGGGTGCATCTATTAATGTGATTCCTTATAGACTTTATGAGAACCTCGACATAGGTGGGCTTGAGAAAACTAGGGTAGTTTTCCAATTATCCGATCACTCCTAAGCATGTACTAGGGGTTTAGTGAAGGATGTCATTGTTAGAGTAGGAAATTTAGTGTTTCCAGCGAACTTCTATGTCCTTGAAATAGTGCACGATGGGGGTGCACCCCCAATCTTTTTGGAGAGACCTTTTTCTAAAAATGTCCAGGACCAAGATATATGTTCATTTGGGGACACTAACCGTAGAGGATAACATTGATAAGGTGAGATTTGATATTTATAAGTCTAAGCATGATTCACCTATTTCCTCTCTTATGTCCAATGTTATACCTCTAAGTGATGAATTTGACGAGTATTGGGAATGGTTCAAGAGGTTATTGGAAAACTGTCCATATCAGCCATTCAAGGAGAGAGACCTAGTTTACTATTTCTTTGAGGGGTTGTGTGATGATGACACGTGTATGGTGAATGCTACTTGCAATGGTTCAATCACCAACAAGAGCCCAAGGGAGGCAATGACACTCTTCGAAAAGATGACGAACGGTACAAGGAATCTTGGTACACGATCGAGGGTGAAGCTCTCAATTCCCTAAGTTATAGGAGAAAGTTCAGGCTCTTGCTTCCATGATGAAAAAGTTCATGAAAAAGGGAGTTCAACAAGAAATAGTGTGCGTCATTTGCAGCCTTGATCATCACACGGATGTTTGCTCGTAAGTGGTGGAAAATTTGGAGGAAGTTAAGGCGTTGGATTTCAACAATGATGGAAATAGGCCACAGTTTGGTATGGGGCCAAATAAGGGTTCCGGGGGAACTAATGAAGCGAAAGGCAAGATCTCTACGCAAACACCTTTGACCCAAGGTACCGCGATCACCCCAACTTTCATTGGCACAAGGAGAACTAAGCTCCACCTCAACCCTATCTGAGGGGAGAAGGACCTTCCAACAACAATGCCTCACTCACAAGTCGAATCGAGAAGATATCCTTGAAGCAATATCTCAATTGTCTAAGAAGCATGATGTCTTCGCGGAGTGCACAAGGAGAGATTGAAGATCCCGGGACTAGGGAATTTTCAAGCATCAATAATATTTAAATACAAGTCAGAAAACTTGCCATCTCAGTGAACCGAATTGAAGCCAAAGATTCTGAAAAACTTTCTTCCCAATCGGAGATCAATCCAAGGAATGTGAGCGCTTTGAAGTTAAGAACCAGGAAGGAGGTGCACGAGCCCGAGAAGGAAATATTACAAGAAGATAACTTGTTCTTGGAGAGCAATAAAACCAACATGGAGGATCAAGAATTGGCTGTGGAGGAACCTGCTAAGGAACTTCCAACACCCGAGGTGAGGGTGAATCTTCCACCACCTTTCCCTAGTGCAATTAAGGGAAGGCCGGAGGTGGAAACCAATAATGAGCACATCCATAAAATCTTTGAGAAACTTGAGGTTAGTGTTCCACTCTTGGACTTAATTGATCATGTGCCTTCATAAGATAAATTATTGAAAGTTGCATGCATTAAAAAGAGGAACAAACCAAGTAGGAAGTTAGGAAAATTGAAAGTAGGGGGAGTTGCTACTCTAAATCTTAGAAATTTACCTATGAAATGTGATGACCCCGTCATGTTTTCAATTCATATGTCTTTGGATGGTTAATTGGTGAAAAATGCTATGATTGATCTAGGAGCCTCCATTAATGCCATACCTTCATGCATTTATGAGAACCTGGAAATAGGTGAACTTAAAGAAACTAGGGCAATCGTCCAAATAGTCGATCACTCCCAAGCTAGTCCTTAGGGTCTAGTGAAGGATGTGATAGTTCGAGTGGTTAAAGTGGGTAACTTGGTGCTTCCGGCGTACTTCTATGTCTTTGATGTAGTGCACGATGGTGGTGCACCCTCATTTTTATTGGGGAGACCTTTTCTTAAAACATGAAGGACTAAAATTGATGTTCATTTGGGAACACTGACCTTAGAAGATGACATGGACAGAGTAGGTTTTGATATTTACAAATCTATGCATGATTCACCTAATCCCTCCCTTGTGTGTAAAGGCATAACCTTATGTGAAGAACTTGCTCGACATGATGACTCTTGCATGATAAATTATGATGATTGCGTTGATGAAACTCTTGATGATAGTGATGAATATGGTCTAGTTGATGACATCTTGGATGACTCTGAGAGAGATGAGATCATTCCTACCTTTCACTTCAATTGTGATTATCATGTCGATGAAACTTGCGCTTTACATGATGTTAGTGATGATTTATCTATCTTGGATTGCTTTTTTATGCTCACTAACATGCAGCGGTTAGCGGAGAGTGGCGAGGAAGTAAAACACCCTCGACTACCTCTTAAACCAAAGGGTATGATAAGGACTCTACATTGGCTAAAAATGGATATTCTCTCTCCTTGGCAAAAAAAATCGCTTAAAGGTAAGGATGACACCTTGTGGAGACCTCTTCACAAGGATGTCATCGTGGGTGGAGTTGCCGATGGCGACTCCGGAGACCCAACGGTAGGTTCCTTCAATTGAAATGCATGAAAAAGAAATAAGTCGTGAAGACGAAAATAAACATACGTGGTTTTTCTTACTTTGATCTTGATACATTTTTAGTAGATATATTTTGCATGTTTTAATGTTAGACAAAGGATCTTGGGATGACACTCTTGTTGGTTGATAATTTTGAGTCCAAATCTCATGCCTTTTGGTGTAAGAAATCGGATTTGTTAGGTGACAAAGTTTCTTTGGAAAAAGGGAGAAAGAAGGAAAAAGGCATTATGTGCCTTATGCCAAAATCCTTCTGCACAAAGGGTACCTCATTCCAACCCATTTGAGCACGATGGGTGCCTCATGCCAGGCTTCATGTGCTACGAATATTTTAGGCCAAAAAATTCAGATTTGCAAAAATTTGAATTTTAAGCCAAGGCATGAATTTTTTTGCCCTTTAATCTAGCAAAGCCTTTGTTTCCTTCAAATGTTGGTGTAAATACTACATAAATACCTCCCTTATGCATAAATAGATTGGTACATTTGTCCCTTTCACTCTCTAATTTTAAAATAACATTCTTATCTCATTTGTACCTCCTTTTAAATCACCTTCTTTGCTGAAAATAATTATCCATAGTATATTACTTCGCCCATAGGATTCATTTAGCTCATTAGAATCTCTCAAAAACACTCACTCTCACTTCTCCTTGGTGAAACTCAAAATTTGAGCCCATTTTCTTTTAAAAATTGCATTTTTGCTTCTTCTTGTGTGGATTCTTCACCTCTTGGCTTCAAATTCCGGGTAATCCTTTAAGCTTTATGTTTACTTGCTTTATCTAACATGATGGTGATGTGGTGAGGAGATTTATACTCGAAAATATGTTTAAGTGTTTTTTTAAAGAAATTTTTGGGTTATTTGAGTGAGCATATATTGAACTAAGTGTGGGGTGAGCATTATACAGATTCTTTGATGATACAATCTTCAATTGCTATGTTGGTTTAGAAGGGATGATTGTTGATTTCATGGTTTTCATGATAGAATACTATGATTGTTCATGGGTTGGTTATTTAGGGGTAATGTTTCTTGATTATGTTGATATAACATGATTTGAAATGTTGTGGCTATTTAGAAAGAAGTGTTCCCTTTTAATGAATATTGATGCAAGCCTTTGGTTATCTTTGCATTACCATATTTTTCTTGTTGTGAATAGGATTGCTCCAAAAAGGTATAGGTCAGAAAAGGAACAACTTTCCGGAGTGACAAGGGGAAGAAACCGACCAAGGTTGGGAGATCAGAGCCGGAGACTCCCCTTCCTCCTAACCCCTCCTTTGTTGTTGGTGAGTTTATGGGGTTGACCACCATTTTCGGGAGTGCGTCTGGAAGGTGGAAGTACTTGAATTGCCCGAAGCGAACCATATTGGAGACGAAGTTTGCTTGCAAGGAGACCTTGGGAGCTCTAGGTCCACTCAAGCCCATCATGTATTTGTTAAGCTGAATAAGCCTAGAGGGTTTCTTAGACAAGCATTC
Organism: Rubia peregrina; assembly: GCA_032355705.1. Lineage (NCBI taxonomy): Eukaryota > Viridiplantae > Streptophyta > Magnoliopsida > Gentianales > Rubiaceae > Rubia > Rubia peregrina. The sequence continues at coordinate 18,386 of JAULKK010086063.1, forward strand.
CAAGACTTACATATGGTGAACTTTGGAGTTTTGGCAACCTTTGAGCAATCAAAGGACAGTGAGGGGAGGAGAAGCATCAATTTCCAGTTAGATGATAAGGAGTACGCTATCTCACATCGAGACATTACCCAAGAATTCGGGTGGAAGTACAGGAAGGAGATTCTGAGGACACACTAACAAGGTCTTCCATTTTCACTGAGCAATTTTTAGAGAATCCTTTCACAGAGAGGAAGCATCTTTGCAAGAGCACTGCGATTTTCCATCCGGCATTGCGATATGTTCAACGATTGTTGTCCATGGGATTTTTCTGTCACGGGGATATTTCACAGTGTCCTGGTTCAGATGTCCAAGTTCTTTGGGTGATGACTCTATTGGGGAATTTTTACCCCAACACTATTTTGGCTTTTGTGGATGAATGCATTGCCATGGGAAACAAGAAAGATGACAAGATTCCTATGGATAGCATGGTTGGACTTTTAGCCCAACACTTAGGCCATCTGGTTCCCTCTCTGTTTAATTTTTATTTTGTGAGATTTTCCAGATTAACCTATTTCTATGTGATTTGTGAAATTATGTTGGCTTGTTCTTAATGTTTGTACATTGCATGATTATCACATTTAGTTAGCACGCACCAAAGTCTACTTTCTTGTTGCCGAATATTGATAACCCTCGGGGAGGGAAATCTAGATGCGCTTGGGGTAACGATGGATTCAGATCCAAGTGGGTGTGTGCATGTAGGTTTCCGTTGTTAACGTTTCGATCGACCATGCACTAGTAAACTGATGAGTTGGTCTAAAGGGTAGATGATAGAGATAGATAGAGTATCAAATTAAGGTTAGCTTTGAAGCCATAAAGCCATCGATAAGGTGCTTCACCCCTTTGCCTTTTTAGGCCAAGGGAGAAGTATCCGTGGTGTAGTTCCCAGAACGTAATCGCACGGGGGAGATTCAAATCTACACGGGAGGTGGGGCCATCGTTGCACTCCCCTAATTATGGAGGCGGTGCTGACGGAAGAATACAGGCGCACCCTATGTGACAGGTATGGGAAAGTATTGAACATCGACCACACCATGAGTCATAAATACCAGAATATGCCTAAAGTTGTGTGTGATCAAATCGATGCTCGAAATGACACTAATCATGTTACGCAAATATTTCCTGAGTTTGTTCTCGTGATCATTTGCATGCTAGTAGTTTTAGCTATAAAAACCCTCCAATGCTTGTTTTACCAACACTGATTGTTCCTAACATGTGGTCCGATTGATGACCCGGTCACGATTGTGTATAGTTAAATATTAGATTCTTAACATCTCTGTGGACGAGCGCAATACTTGCTACTATCTACCATTATTGGTAGTGTAGTAGTAGAAATGGGAGCAACATTACAAATTTCTATCTTTGATCCCTAATAGTCCTCCTCTCGGTAAAATTAGTTGGCTGATCTCCCGTGGTTTGTTGATTGATTTAGCAACGCCGGGAGGGGATGGGTCAGTAATATTAAGATTTTGTGTTGCCCACGGTACAAAATTATCCATGATATTTTAGGCTTCAAGTAAATGGGCATTTTGGTCTTTGCAAGTCATTCAACGACCAGAATTACTTAGTCAATGCCTAAAATGGTGTCATAGGGTTATATTTGCACTTTCATTTAGTAGTTAGGGTTGTTTTTGCACTTAAAATATCTTAGGGTTATATCTGTACTTTCTCAAGTATATAGGGTTATATTTGTATATTTCCCTAATTATTTCTGGTTTCATAATAATTAAGTGTGGTGTGTACTTACTTTATCGCACTGTGCTTAATTATTATGATATTATGTAGATGGCCAACTTGTACTTTATCTTGCAGTGTCAAAACTTGGTTGCATGCTACTTGATTACTTGTCTGTGTAGCTCGATCAAAATCGGCAGGGAACAGTATAGACCAGACTGTTTGACTAGAACCACTACCCATGGAGTTTTGGTATACTAGTAAAGCCATCTGTTTTTCTTATACAAGCTCGTAACTGAACATATTGGCGTGGTTGACAAGTATGGATTTATGCATCTGATAGCCTTCAGGAATCATTGAATGGTTTATGCCATGATGTCAGTCATAGTGGCCATCTAGGAACTTGAATGCATCTCAGCATAGCCCACTTGTATCCTTTTACTATGTGCTAGGATTTATGTGGCTATTTTCATTATGTGATCACTAAATTTAACTTGGTAAATATCGGCGATGGAGCCTCACTAAGAAAGGAGCTTACCCTAGTTTAAACAACCCTAACAGATGTAGCTGAGCAGTTTGAGTGAAGTACGATGAGGCCAAGATGAATCTTGGACGGACCTTTAGAACCTTTTCGTTTAAGTTTTTTATTATCTATTTAACGTAAAACTGATCCTTGCAAGATCCTTTAGAACCGTTGTCGATATTTTTCTTTATAACCCCAGTAAATATTCGTATAAAGACTTTCTTTGTAATATTAAGTTAGGTTTTGGATTTCTAAATTTGCTTCCGCGTAAATGGTATTTCTCGTTGCTGCATATAAGAATTCGACATGTTGGATTCTTGGTAACGCGCTCGGGTTGACCCAATACTTGCGTTGAGCAAGTTGGTCATAGTTATGGGGTGTTACACAATCTAAGCTCAAGAAAATACATACAGACCACTCAAGGAGGAAAATCCCATTGGACTACCAATATCTTACAAAATAGAGAAGATAACATGAATAACAAATCAAAGTGGTTTTAACCCTGTATCAAGCAAAAACACCGATAATCCAAAATATCCACCAGCCAAGGCATCTTAAAATGGTGTTAAATGCTTCAAGAAAACATGCATTTCCCGTCTCATCATGGACCAATAGTTTTTTGGGCCCTTTTAGCATCGTAACAGGTGCATGATATTAGCCATATGTTTCTTTCCCACCTGACCCGTGCTCAAAATTATCCACCACCAATCGTTTCATTTATAGGGTTTTCGGAAAAATCTTGCCTGCCTTGAATTGAGGCCTCTGCTTGAATCGACTTGTATCCACTTAATCCCTATATATTTTTGGGATTTCAACTGTTGAATTTATGAAGCAAGTTTTAAATTAGTAGAGACTAACGGAGGGTAGAGGAAGAATTATTTCCTGCTTCAGATTGGGACCGCCGCTTGAATCCACCTCCACCAGCTTAATATTTAGGTTTATTTGAGATTTCACCAGTAGAATCCATGAAGTATATTTTCAATTTGCAAAGGTTTAGGGAGGTTAGAGGGAGAAGAAGAAAGAGAGCACATCTAGTGATACTAGATGGGAAAAAAGTGAGTGTAAATTTCCAATTAAGATTTTGCTTTACATCTATATATGGATCAAGAAGAAGGGATTGATAGAGACTAGCCATTAGATGAAATACTTTGCAAACAAGAAACTAGGAACGTTTCCAAGAAAACATGCATTTCCCCTCTCATCATGGCCAAATAGTTTTTTGGGCTTTTTTTAATGTCGTAATAGGTGCGGGCAATTAGCCGTAGGTTTCTTTCCCACTTGACCCATGCCCAAAATCATCCACCACTGGCCGCTTAATGTATATGAATTTTGGAAAAATCTTGCCTGCTTGAATTGGGGCTGCTGTTTGAATTACTTTGCAAACAAGAAACTAGGAACGTTTCCTTTTTTAAAATCCAAAACTAGGAAAGTTTCCTATCAGTTCCCTATGAACTTTGTTCGGGTTAATGTTGTCCTGGGCATGTCTAAAATATTAAGTAACTCCTGGGTTTGATAAAGAAATAAAAAAGGCCCTTGTGTGAAGAAAAACAAAGCTCTATATGGTATAAAAACACACATATATAGTTATCTTACAGATAATAACGGAGAGTTATTCTTTAAGTAATTACATTTATCAACTTATTTTAATTGATGGATATACAGTCAATAATATGCTTCACTATACCGTATACGAATTGAACACTTTTAACTAAAATAATTTCCCCTTCTTCTATTATCCTTTCCTTCCTCTTTCCTTAGATTCTCATTGCGTCTCTGTATGATTTTCCATTCAGTTCACGAACATAAAAATCTTTTAAATAGTCAATCATGGAGGTGCTTCTAAAACTTGGTGGAGTTTCAGGAGTGAGGAGGCTTGCAGCAGGACCAAATTTACCCATAAGATTTGGTAAATGAAAAGTTGCAATTGAAAGCCTTTCCTTCTCGGAGTTCACTATTGCTCGATGCTCCGCGCTTTTATATATTCCATTCGTCACAATCTGAAACACTAAAAATTAGTGATAAAAGCAACACTTCTTGCATACTATTTCTTTTATGTATTCCAGAAAATGTTCCCTCCCCTTTTAAAGTTTCTTCTTTTATTTTTGGAAAATTATACCAAACTCACTTTAACTATAAAATTTAATGAATTTATGTAAATTCTAAAAATATTATATGAGATTTTATTAGATTCAGCGTGGTTAATATTTTCAAAATATAACATTTAGTAACTACACGCGTTTGAAAAATACTAACTATAATGTATTTTTAATTTAGAAAGAAAGAAAAATCCTTAAAATGGAACATAAAAAGTATTTACTTTGTAATACTAGACAAATTAGTGTAAATGTTTATTTTAGTAATACGTAATGTGAGGATCAATTAAAATTCATATTGAAATAGTACAATGAATGAAGTATAATTTAGTGAAGGAGAAAACTACTTATCACCCCCTTAAATAATCATGTATATACGTATGTTTTCATTGATGTCACTATGTAATTTCACTGTCTTTATCATTATCGTTTAGCAATGCTTTCAAAGAAAAGAAATGCATATTACACACATCCCCATCTCGTGATTTATAATGTTTTGTTCCTTTTATAATAATTGTATTACGAGATAACAAAGGAAAAAAGTCATAAAAAGAAAGAAGGAGCGGGTAGAAAGAAGAAGAAGAAAAGAAAAATTCACAAACCTCCAAAATATCACCAACGTTGACAATGAGGGCGTGAGGGAGTGGGCAGACGGGTATCCAAGCTCCATCTTTGTTGACTTGGAGACCATCAACTTCAGCTGTCTGCATTAAAATGGTAAGCCCCACCGGATCCGAGTGATTGCACAGCCCAGTCACTAACTCGGGCTGGGGGCACGGGGGATAGTAATTCAGCCTCATAGATTGCAACCCTTCTTCAAAAAGCCCTGAAATATCTTCAACTCTAATTCCCAATGCCTTTGCCATTTGGATCAAGAGCTGGCGGGAAAGACCCATCAGCTCGCCCGAGTACTCTTCTAATGTTTCCCTACACCATGATGAAGGGTTCCGGGTTTATTACATTAGAATTTTATAAGTGTTAATGGAAATATTATTTTGATTTCACGACAGCAGTTTTATGTTGATTAGCAATATCTTTAACAATGTGCATATTAATAGATATTATAAATGTATTTCAAAAATATTGGTTACGAAAATTCTGTTAGGGTTTTAATTGAATCTTTAATTACATCTACATATGGAAGGTAGATATTCCATTTATTGGTTTATGACTTAAATTATGCAAGTCATATTCGGTTTTTATTTACGCAGAAGGAGAGATCGATATATAATCTCATCTATGTCTGAGATATTCACCAACTCTTAGCCTAAAAAATCTGTGTATGTTCGTGGAAATAGCCAAATTGATGAACCACGTTAAATATCGATGTTCATGTTTTTCCTTTATTATTATCTTGAGTTGCACACAGGATTAATTTCCTAACAAATTCTACTAAATGGTATATACTACTCTCTTTTTTTAAAATGTATGTGGGAGAATTAATTAAGTGGGGTGAAGGGCAATAGAATTTGATCAGTGTCAAATGTATTGGAAAGTTAACGTTAAGAACAACAATCTCTTGTCAAATACACAGGTTTTACGTTACATTTCAACACATTTGATACTTGTTAAAATTCTCCCCAACCTACATAATTAATGACATTCGAAAAATATATGATTTGCGAGCACAAATCCAGGAAACAAAAGAGTTCAAAAAAGTTGAACCCGGAGATAAATTTTAGAATCCACCGGGTAAAGAGATAAAATCTCGGGAATATCATTGACTGGATGATTTAAAAAAATATGTGTTCTAAAATAAGGCCTTCATATGCATTAATGAAAACCTATATTGTAAATAAGGAAATACCCGAATAAATCTAATACAAAAAATATTAAAATGTGACTTAAAATGATCTCGAATGGCTACAAAGGCCCACATCTCACTTCATTATGTGATTAACGTGAGAATTAGGAGGTAGTCATTTTAATCTATCACATATATCCTCATGGTTAATTGCAATAAGGGTGACCCAAGACAGTTGGTATTAGAGCTCAAATAATCCTTGGGCGGGTAGTGAACTGAGCTACCACTATGTCAAATAAAAATGATCAGCTGGAAAACATTGATGATGTCATCTTTGGTGGGGAGCAAGTATCCGAGCCCCTATCTGATTGAGTGGATCAGGCTGAGACGGATGTTGCCAATATCTATAAAGACCTTGGGGTGGCCAGGATGAAGGTGGCACATTCGGAGAAGGAGATTGTGGAGCTAAAGGAACCTTTGGTGTCTTGCGAATCAGATGTTGCTTAGATGAGATTGGTTATTGAGAAGTTGGGCGGAGATATTTGCATGCTCATACAAGTTGTGGCCAACCTACCCCAAGGTGAGGTTAGTGGCAATGATGCCCATAAGGTGCACAGACAAAAAGTCTCCCAATCTAAGAATTATGGTAGGGCGATTGATATGCGAGAGTTTGATAATTTCTTATACTAATGAAGCAATACTTAGAGATGGTCGAGATGGGATCGGAAGCTGAGAAAGCCAGGGTTTCTTCTCTGTACTTGAAGGCGGTGTGATGGTGTGGTGATACTCCCAAGATGTGGAGATAAAGGTAGGACACTTAGCCATTGACACCTGGGAAGAGGTGAAGATACAGATGTGAAGAAACAAGATTTTTTAAGGTCGAGAGCCCTGAAGCAAACTTGTAGTAAATATATGTCTAGTTTTCAGGTTTGCATGCTTGACTTGTCTGACCCCCCAAAGGAGTACAAACTGCATGACTTCAACCAAGGACCAAAGCTTTGGGCAAGACTCGAGCTAAGGAAAGCCTGTTGTGCGGATTATAACTCCGCGGGGTCGTTCGTTGATAGTATTGAGGACTTCAAGGGCGGGGCAGATATCGAGTTGATAGGGAAGTAAAACAATGTTGACAATGTGAGTGGCAGCACGGGTGCAAGTTCTTTCAAGGTAGGGAAAAACTTTAGACCCAGTCCAAGTATGGGAGGAAACAACTACAGACCTAACCCTGATGTGGAAAGAAATAGAGGAAACACCAGTTCGAGTGTGTCTAGTTAGAGAGGGATTGTCCACAAGATTTTCTATAACTTGTTATTAGTCATACCATTCATGTATCCCGAGATGACCATTAACTTCGTCCTTTTATGACTTTCAAACTCTCTTCCATGTAATGCCTACAAAAGATTGTTGCCGATTCATTAGGATTCTCCAAAATATTAAGAAGATATGTCATGGTTTTGGTGAACCTTTTCAATTGGTAAAAGTGAGTCAACAGGCTTCGGTCGAAGGTGTAAAAATTGGCAAACTACCCTCTATAAAGATATACTTGAACCACTATCTTCCCCCTAAGATAAGAACCTACCAATTTGCACTTCACATTTGGAGGAATACTCTGTGATTCCATGACCTGATGATAAGTCAATAGGAATTGTCCAGGATACGTTTCTCCATTATAGATGGGAACATCATTGGGTAATTTCTGTGCAGGATCCCAAGTTATTGCAGATATAGAGGGTGTGAATGATGAGGAGAATTCTCATGTGCCCTTTGTGATTATACGAATGATAGCGCTAAGATTTGTGTTGTCCACCTATTTTTTTGGGTACCTAGACAAGCATCCGAGGGTAATTTGAGTAAGTATAAATTGTATTTACCGGTAACTAGGTTCCAATGTCGGCAGCATGAGGAAGTGATGAATCTCAAGCCGTAGGTTACATAATTATTCTTGTGTAAGGATTTGGCCTTGGATAATATGGTATGGGTGACGACCAGGCAGGGTGAGTATATGAGGAACAATCCATAGGTTAACCATGGCTGATCATTGTGAGATCTGCTAAGATGAATGAGAATGCCACCAGTGTAGGTGGTACTATGGGATTTGAGTGAATGATGAGGAGAATTCTCATGCGGCCTTTCCGATTATACGAATGATAGCGCTCAAATTTGGGTTGTCTACCTATTTTTAGGTTCCTAGATAGGCATTCGAGGGTAATTTGAGTAAGTACAAATTGTATTCACCAGTAACTGGGCTTCAATGTCACCAACGTGAGGAAGTGATGAATCCTAAGCCGTAGGTTACAGAATTACTCCTGCGTAAGGATTTGGCCTTGGATAATATGGTATGGGCGACGACCAAGCAGGGTAAGTATACGAGGAACGATCCATAGGTTAACCATGGCTAATCATTGTGAGAACTGCTAAAATGGATGAGAATGCCACCAGTGTAGGTGTTACTATGGGATTTGAGTGAAACCTCATGCCGATAGACTTGATTGGTGGGTACGGTTGCGGTACCACTATTTGCAATAATACTGAACCTTATTGATACATCGACCTAGACGAGTGTGATCACAGGAAACCCCGTACTTTAACCTACATAGGCGAATTGCCGAGTTGGATCTTCACCGCTGTAAAAACGTCGGTTTAGGGGTTGAAATTATTTTCCTCTGGATTGAACGATGTTTCTCTAGGCTTGAATAACGATTGGTGCCACCATGGGAAGGAGAGCTGCACCGAGTCTGGAGGAAGTCATTGAATTCCACCTGTCTAAATCCGAGGTACTCCTTCTCAATGGTGTCTAGTTCCGAAGAGGTCATTTTTTTCTACCGTAACCCGTGGTACAAGTTGAGTTATTGTTCTTGAAAGGGGATCTCAATGAGGAAGTCTATGTGCACCAGCCACTCGATTACATTGAGCTGCACCATGGCCCCATACGAGCTGCACCTTTAACCGATTACATTGAGCTGCACCATGGCCCCATACGAGTTGCACCATTAACTGCATGCTTGGAATGACAAGGTAGGTGTTGCACAAATATCACTGTACTTTGACTTATGTACGATGGAGCACGCATTGTACCAAAAAGCCTACTAATTGCCTTGTAGGTGGTTGATTTGATTATCTTGGGTGCAAGCAACAAAGTCATTCTCATGTTTAAAACACTAGTTACTCCCTGCAGTTTTTTAACATTGATACACTTTTCCTTTTTGGATAGTTTTTTAATATTAGTACATTTCCTTTTTTGGATAAATCTTATATTGTTTTCATCCATTCAATTTTTTTTACTTTTTCAATGAATTCTCAACCACTAATTCTACATTCATAAATTTTGTGTCAAAAGTAAATGTGTCATTGTTAAAGAACTGGAGGGAGTATGATATTATCTACTCCCTCCGTTCAGCTATGTTTAACACACTTTTTAGTCAACTTTCTCAAACCATGTTTGACCATAAATTTTATTTAATATATAAGTAGTAATATTATTATGTGAGATATCATTGGATTCTTCGTAGCATGTACTTTCCAAATATTAAAATTTTACATGATATTAAAATACGTAGCAAAAGTTATTAATGGTCAAATATACCGTAAAAAATATAGCAAAAAAAATGTATCATTGTCTTTTGAACATAGGGATTATGTTTTGGAATTGTGAGCAAGTTCATGGAAACACCAAAGGTGCCACATCGGGTAACAATGAAGCTGAATTTGTACTCTATCATGGGACCAGTTTTCTTCGGATGCTGCTAGAGGAAATCAGACCAAGTGGAGCCTATAATGTGGGGTTTATAAAAAAGGTAATAAAATATTAGATAAATTAGAATCAGGCTAAGAAAATAATACTTTTTCTGATTGAAACTTTTCTAATTGAAACTAGTAACTGACAAGCATCCATGAAAAAGTACAATGTGGGGTTTATATATATGTATTCATATATACACTAAAGTACAAAGGGTATACAAGACAGAATCAGATATGGAAAAGGAAATATACAAAACCAATCAGAAAAGGTATTCCTTTCTTAACCTGA
>JAULKK010086064.1:0-17921 GCA_032355705.1 Rubia peregrina
AAAACCAACCAAACCCCTCCCCCCTCTTTACAAAATTATATAAATATATGTGTGTGTGTGTGTGTGTGTGTGTCTGTGCATAGCTTTATATCTAGCATAGTATTCACCGTTATATGTGAAAACCATTAGGAAAATACCTCTTCTTTGTGGACGACCCCGATTTGCCATTATATACTTAATTGTATTTAGGATGCATTTAAGGCTTATAAATTGTAACTTTGAGAGGTACGCCGATGACCTCTCAACTATGCAGACTATTTTTTGTTCAGTCTTGCCCGTTCTGGTCACACTATTCGTGTCTTGGTTTATGTTGACAACTTAATTATTGCTGGAGATAGCTCTTCTTCTATATCTACATTCAAGCAGTATCTGTCATCATGTTTTCATATGAAGAACCTCAGCATTCTTAAGAATTTCTTAGGCCTAGAAGTGGCGAGAAATCCTTCTGGTATATTTGTTTCCCAGAGTAAATATGCACTAGAGGTCGAGACTGGTTTGCTTCGTTGCAAGCCATTTGTTTCCCCAATGAATCCAACGCAGAATCTTGCTAAGGTGGTCGGTCCCGATTACGAGCATCCTGAGCAGTGTTATCTTCTTATTGGAAAGTTGGTTTATCTTACAATCACCAGGTCTGAGCTCAGTTTCGCAGTTCACACACTCTCTCAGTTCATGCAGCATCCGGAGATTGATCATTGGTCTACAGCTTTGAGGGTTCTCCACTATGTTAAAGGTAGTCCTGACCAAGGTTTGTTTCTTTCTTGAGATAGTAGCTTGGTTTTGACCGCCAACTATGATTCAGATTGGGCTACCTATCCAATCACTCGTCATCCTGTCACTGGCTATTTTGTCTCCTTGGGTATGTCACCATTTTCCTGGAAGACCAAGAAACAAAACACAATTTTGCGCTCTTCAGTAGAGGTCGAGTACAGATCCATGGCAAACACATGTTGCGAGGTCCTATGGTTGCAATCTAGTCTCCGCTCTCTATGTGTTTCACATTCTACTTCGGTTCGTCTATTCTGTGATAGTTTGGCTGCTTTACACGTTGCAGCAAATCCAATTTTTCATGAAAGAACCAAGCATATTGAAATCAATTGTCATCTGGTTCGTGATCTCGTGTCTACGTGTGTCATTTTCACTCATCATATTGCCACTTCAGAACAACCGGCAGACATGTTTACCAAGGCACTAGGACGAACTTCCTTTCTTCACCTTAGCTCCAAGTTGGGCATTCTCAATATTCATGCTCCAACTTGAGAGGGATTAATAGTGTTGTAATAGGTCATGTTTTACCTTATTTACCTCTTGTACATTTTGGGTATATATTTCCCATTCAATTGACAATATAAAATTATATCATTATTCCCCAATTCTCTTAGTCTTCCTTCTTTCAGAGCTACATACTCATCAGATCAACAATTTGCATGTATGAATCAACATATCAATCCAAACTTTCCCCTTCTTCTTCAAGCAGATAAACACAAGCTCTGAATTCCTCCTCCATATCTATCTGTTCTCTTAGAATAGAATATCAATCCACACTAGAAGCCACAATATTCCCTAAGCCCGTACTCCTTAAGTTGTCCTTAAGGATACTACATTTCCACTCAAGATGATGATTGAGGGTATTGAGATCCTGACATTCAACGTATAGCATGTCGTTCTCTTTTTGTAGCTCACACTACCACAAAGAATCCCCTCTAGCATCGGTTTATTGGCACCAATATTTGAAAACTGGTGCCCAAAACGGCAGTCACCGGTTTAATTTATTTTAACACCATTTTTTAAAAATCACTGATAACCAAGTACCGGTTTAATAAAAATTGATGCCAAAGCATGTCCTTGGAAATTTTTTGCACTGGTTTATTTTTCATAGCTCCAGTTTTTTTGAACCGTTGTTAAATATTTAAATTTGAGCACCAGTTTAAGGGGCACGAGTTTCTAAACCAGTGCCAAAGAGGAAGTGTCACCAATTTGCGACACCAATTTTCAAAAAACTAGTGTTTAAATTTTAAAAGTTCAATCTTCCTGCCAAAAATTTTATGGTCTAGAAGCACCTGCGTTCAGTCCTTCAAGGTAATTTTTTTCTTAACTTTCAAAATCATTAATTTCTTTTGTTTTATTTAACTAATAACTAATCTGACTTAAACTAATTAATGGTCAACCCTTCGTTGATCTAATATATATAAATACGAATAAAAATGTTTGAAATTAACTAATTAATGTTCAACCCTTAATTGACTTAGTATACTCCCTTCGTCTCACTAAAACTTGCTTATTTACTTTTCAAAGTCAAATTTTGTAAACTTTGACCCTAAATTTTAACATATATATATATAATAAAAATATAATATGAGATCTTGTTAAATTCATCTTTATATATATATATATTTAAATATTAATTTTTTATTTGAAATTATTATGTGTGGTTGGAGATATTGATGGTCCAACATGGTCATTGAAGACCGTGAAAAATTAAATAAGTAAAAATTAGCCTGACAGAGAGAGTATATAAAAACAAATAACAATGTTTGATTTTAACTAATCAACGGTTAACCTTTGTTTGACTTTCTACATATAAACACCAATAACTAAATTGACTTTAACTAATCAATGGTCAACCCTTACTTAACTTAGTTTGTATAAATACGAATGCGAATGTTTGACTTTAACTAATGAACGGTCAACCCTCACTTGACTTTGTGTATATGAACATTAATAACTAAGTTAACTTTATCTAATCATGGTTAACCCTTATTTGAATTAGTATATAATAATAAAAATGTTTGACTTTAATTAACCAACGCTCAACCCTTACTTGATTTTTATATAAAACACTAATAACTAAGATAAATTTAACTAATTAACGGTCAACCCTTACTTGACTTAGTATATATAATAATGAAAACATTTGACTTTAACCAATCAACAGTCAGCCCTTTCTTGATTTTATACATGTAAACACTAATAAATAAGGATTAACATTAACCAATAAAAGGTCAACCCCTTACTTGACTTTCTGTATATAAACACTAGTAACTTAGGATTGACTTTAACTAAAAAATAATCAACCCGTATTTGACTTTCTATATGTAAACACTAATAACTAAATTGACTTTGATTTTAAAAAAACTAAATTGACTTTAACTAATCAACGGTTAGCCCTTACTTCACTTTCTATATAAACACTAATAACTAAGTTAACTTTTATGAATCAACGGTCACCTCTTACTAGACATTTTATATAAAAACACTAATAACTAAGATAAATTTAACTAATCAATGGCCAACTCTTACTTGTCTTCGTATATATATGAATGAAAATATTTGACTTTAACTAATCAACGGTCGGCCTTTACTTAACTTTCTATTTATAAGCACTAATAACTAAGGATTGACTTTAACCAATCAACGGTCAAATCTCACTTGACTTGCTATATATAAACACTAATAACTAAGGATTGGCTTTAACTAATCAATGATTTACCTTACTTGACTTTCAACATAACATGACTAATAAGTAATAACTAAGGACTGACTTTAACTGACTTACCTTACTTGACTTTTAACATAACGTGAATAATAACTAAGTTGACTTTAACCAATCAACGGTCAGCCGTTACTTGAATTTTTGTGTATAAACACTAGTAACTAAGGTGGATTTAACTAAATAACGGTTAGCCCTTACTTGACTTTATATATATACACTAATAAAAAAGTTGACTTTAACTAATCAACGATAAACCTGCACCCATCTTTTTCCTGTGGATGCCTTTTTGAGATCACTGTATTTGATGGATCATTAAGTGAAGTAGTGAATTTGGGTACTGCTGGAAGCTATCTTAGTTTCGGTACATGCTGATGGTGGAGGGTTAATGATATTTTTTGTATTCATAATTCTTGAAGAGGCTTCTATTATGTTTTAATCTATATTAATTGATTGGAAGAAGGATTATTAATTATTATTATTTTTTGAAATTAAAGCCATCAACTCCCTCAAAGCGCTGTTATCCTCCGCCATTTCTCTTCTTTCTTCAGCTACAATAACTTCTTCTTGAACTCTTTTTCCTTCTTCGCCTACCACCTGTGTATTCCACTGGATAATGTAAAGCTCCCAAATTCTTGGCACGAGTATGTACCATAAACGCAAACAGTGCCCAACTAAGAACAAAACTAGTAGAAAAGGTTAAAAGTAACATGATACTAATAAGAAAGTTCAACAAAAAAAACTAGTAAAAATAAAAATAAAACCAACACTAACTACTGTACTAAAATGCTATGCAAGTTAACAACTAGACCTTTAAAATAACATCTCCGGCAACGACACCAAAATTTGACCTGCCCCCTCTCGACGTCGCTAATTCAATCAATGAACCACGGGAGATCCGCCAACTAAAAATAGAGAGGAAGCTCAAGTATTAAGGTTCAAAGATGAAATTTATATGTTGCTCTCATTCCTACTACTATACTACCAAGGATGGTCGATAGTGGCAAATACCGGGGTCATCCAAAGAGATGTTAAGAATCTAATAATCAACTATACACAACCGTGATCGGATCGTCAATCCGACCACATGTTAGGAGCACTCAATGTTGGTAAAATAAGCATTGGGGGGTTTTTATAACTAAAACTAATAGCATGTAAATGGTCACAAGAATAACAATATAAACTAGTACTGAGGGAATATTTGCTTAATATGATTAATGTCATTTCGATCATTGATTTAATCACATATAACTTTAAGCTTGTTCTATTATTTATGACATGTGGTGCGATCGATGGTCAACGCTTTCACATACCTGTCACATAGGGTCCATATGTATTATTCCATCTGAACCACCTCCGTAATTAAGGGAGTGCAACGACGGCCCGTCTGCTGTACGGATCTGAGTCTCCCCATGCTATTACATCCCGAGCCCTACACGATGAATGCTTCTCCCTAGGCCTAAAAAGGGAAAGAGGCTGAAACACCTTATCGATGGCTGTAGGGTTGCAAAGTTAACCCTAATTTGCTACTCAATCTATCTCTATCCTCTACCCTTCGGACCAACTTGTCAGCTTACTAGTGCATGGTCAATCGTAACGTTAATAATATAAACCTATATTTACATACCCACGTGGATCCAGACCCATCGTTACCCCAAGCGCATCTAGGTTTCCCTCTGAATGGGGTATCAATACTGCGATAACATAAAAGTAGACTTTGGTGTGTGCTAACTAAGTGTGACAATCATGCGATTCACAAGCATTAAGAACAAGCCAATATAATATCAAAAATCACATAGAAATAGGTTTATCTAGAAAATCTCACAAAATAAACATTAATACATGAATGCAAATATAAACCCCAAGTTAATTCCCAACTCCCTAAGCATTGAACCCTAGTATTTCATTGGATTCAACACTTATGGGAAAAGTAAAATAAGCTAGAGAGAAGAAAGTGTGTTTTTCTCTATCTAAAATACTATTGAAGAAGAAAAGTGGGCATAAACTTATACCTTAGTAAACAAGGGTCCATATATATATATATATAGTAGTACATAATTGGGCTTGGAAAAATGCCCAAAACATGGCCAAAACCCTAGCAGCCGCAAATGGCATATGGCGTGGCATATGGCACAATCTGTTCCAATTGAGACCCCTCGTGCTTGCACGGGCCATCGGCCTTGGCACCGCCCGAGACCTCATGCTAGCGCAATCCGTGTCAACCGGCATGGGCCATCAGCTAAAACTCTATTTTTTTCTCTTCTCAATATGCATCCCATATCGTTTGACTTGTATCATGATCTACAACCTCATTTTTCTCACTAACATGGCATAGCCTATGTCGTTCTTCACACCTCTGGGCTGGTCTTGGCATTGGTGACTGGAAACAACACGGACCGTGTGAAACAGAACGATCTGCGCCTATAATTAGCCGAATTTCGAATATAAAAGAAGACATGGACAATGGGAAGTAAGGGCCGACACGGTCCATGCTAGAGGCCTTTGGCATGTCTCGTGTTGAGTGCTGGCTCGGCCTGCTAGACCCCCCTTCGTGCTGGTCGGCTGGCTGACTTGTTTGCTCCGCTGCAGAAGAACCACTACTCTGATTTTAGAGTTATTGTAGTCAATTTTATAGAGATCGAGAATATGAATCCAATAGTGTCACCCTAAAAGGTTGGTTCTTCTTGGATAATTCCCATAACTCCGTGAAATCTCGGATAACACTTCATCTGCTTCTTCTTGGGCCTTCTTCAACTTTGAATCCGCCTTTTCCGAGTTCAATTCCATCTACTACCATGCAAATATCTACTACCAACCTCGCAGATGAACTTCTACAAAAAATGATAAAAGTACTCATGAGCAACCTACTAATGAGATTTAAAAAAGTAAGATCTAGGTGCCTGAATACAAAGTGTCCATTAGCTTCAATTAAGTCTACAAACCTCAGGATTTAGACAATAAAACCAATAATGGCCATCAAAACCCTTTGTCGTGTAAACCTAAGTAAAACTAGCAATCAACCAAACAAAAGATGTTAATAAATATTTCAAATGCATCGGTTAACACATGCATAAAGGTGAAAATCACCTAGGTACTACAATTAAACACTAGCACCTTTGCGTCATGTCTTCTTAATCATGTTGATATCGATGATCATTCAGAGAAACTAAAATGGTTGGCATGTAGACCGTTAGGAACTATACTTTCCTATGGAGGGTAGAAGTTAAAGGTTTTACTTTCGCCAATAATAATGGTGTTTCTCAAAGAAGTGGAGTGTCCCACGAGTCCGAAGCCTAACCTGTTGGTAGTTAAAGGGACAACAATTCAATGTACGCCCAATAGTGTTACTTCGGTACAATATTAGATGTTTAGAAGCTTGACTAGTGACTATGCGTGTTCCCATTTTTAAATGTTACTGGGTGGATATCAACAATGGTCAGTGAACCAAGAATTTGGGATTCAGTCTCTTTGACAGAAGTTAGGTTGGTTGGAAGGAAGATCCTTTTATATTGGTATTTCAAGATCATCAAGTTTTCTATGTCAGAAATATAGTCAATCCCCGGTGGGAGATTATGGTAGAAGGGGAAAAAGCTCTTGTTGAAGAATACAAAATGGAAGAAAATTATTGCTTCCGATGATACACACTCCAATTAGTGGAATGGAGGATTTCTTAGTTCCAAAATTCAATTTTGAATGCGAAACTCAAAATGTATAATTTTATAAATTTATTAATGAAGCGCGAAAAATAAGATGCAGGAACAAATACAACTAAACCACGAACCCTTACAATAATAGATGGAACAAGTAGCGTTCAAACAAACAAACCAACCCATTTAGCTATCATTACCAACCAATTTAGCTATCATTATACCCCCCCCCACAAAGAATCAGTTTGTTTGATTAAATGTCGACACATACATTAATAATTTTATATAAGGCTCTATGGTCGGGAATTTATACTATATGTATAGCCTGGACACCAAGCCCATTTACCTGTCCCAATAGCAAAGTGGTAGCCTAAGGGCAAAGCCAACCCTGAGTCAATCTCGGATGCATGCAACAAAGAGGTGGTCCGCTCAATCACCACGATGACCATGACGTGGTTCACACGGTGACCATAATGGGCACCACGATCTGAGTAACACATACCAAGTCCGCCATGATCAAAGAAGTGCGAACCATCCACGATGAAGTACTAGCTTAACAAAGAAGTCTATCAATAGGAGAAACACTACACAACCAAAGTATGTTCTAAAAACCAGAGATAAACACATTATAAACATAGTACTAAATTAAGCAGCTGTATTTCTTCCTCGTAAAAAATTGGGAACTTGTTGAAGGACTCAAGGTGGTGGAGAGCTCACACATACCAGTTTCTTGATCACTATCACTATTCAAAACTAATCAAGCATCAATATAATTATTTTCCTTATTTAATGCAAGAGAGTGTTTCAAATTAGACCAACTAACGATTAATTAGACCAATTATGGCACACCTCGTTTCCATAGTTTTAAGGTCAAATTATTATTATTTATAGGGAAATACACAAATATAACCCTATTTACTCGAGTAAGTGTCAATATAATCCTCAGATAATTGAAACTACATAAACAACTTTAACTAGTTGATGAAAGTGCCAACATAACCCGAAGACACAATTTCCAGCTTTGACCGACATTAACCGCACATAAAATGACCAAAATGTCCCTTGGCCTAAAACCTAAAAGAGTTAGGAGAGTTTTCCCTCAGGCCACCACCGGACCACCGCCAAGTTTCCACCATGGCGCCTCCACTCGACCACCACCACCCCACTGGCACCGCCATACCACCACCCCACTACCCCACCAACCCCTACCACTGCCACATGCCTACCACCACCACATGCCTACCACCACCCTAATCCATACACCTACCACCACCCTACCACCATGACAACAACCTCTACCACCACCCTACCACAGCTCAACACCACCACGACAAATCCTATCCCTCCCACTGCAAAACTTAGCCAACCCACTGTGACGCTACCCAGCCCCAATGGAACCTAGTTGGTGGAGAAAATCAAAGGGCTTTGTCGCGTTGAGAAGGGAATCAGAGAGCTTCATTGAAGGGAATCAAAATCGAAGGGAATTGGAGGGCTTCGTTGGTTGAAAGCAGAAGAAGAAGAAATTCACCGACGAGGAAGATGAAGATCGGTTGAAAGATATGGTTGGGGGGTTATGATAGTTATTTTATTTTTATTGTGTAGTTCTTGTTTTTTTCAGTGGGGAAAAATGTCTTTTCATGAAATTTCGGCTAAAAGTTACCAGAATGGGCACGTTTGCACTTACACTTACTATCTAGGATTATATTTGTACTTTCAATTATCAAAATGTTATATTGACACTTATGTAAATTAAGTAGGGTTATAAAAATTCTTTTCTCTTATTTATATTACAAAATATAAGTAAATGATTCTCAATATTATTCAAATCTCGTTTCAATAAATAGAAACAAATATCAGGTCATGTCATTAGCTATATTAATTATAAAATGATCCTTCTAACGATTAGCGGTCTAAAAAAATCTTTGTGTTAGTAAAAATATAAAAAAAAATATCCATTAAAAACTATTATCTTAAGCTAGTAATGCAATAACAAAGAACATAGATAGGTACAACTCCTATCTAAGAAAAAATTCTTCTCTCTCTAAACCATACATTCTTTAAATTACTATAAAATGGGTTTTTCACCACCACCACCACCCACGATAGAGACACCATGAAAGCCGACAGCTCTAACCTTTTCCTAAACACTTCAACAAGCTCCATATCTCACGATTCCCCCAATCCCTGAGCTCTATCCCCACTTTAATTACAAGGGAGAATTAGCAGTGCTTTACCTTAAAGAAGAAATAAACCTTCTCCACACCATTCTCAAAATCTCTAAGTGTCAACCCCTAATGGAATACCTTGGCAAAAAAATAAAACGATAAGATTCAAAGGTGAGGAGCACATTATTGAAATGGATTCTTAACACATTAGCATCTCATTCGACCTCAATAAAGACTACAACATGTGTTGGCTCAAGAGGACATAAGCATTAGAGGTAAGTATAATTTGGATTATCAAATAGGCAAAAAACTTCAACTATAAGGAAAAATTAGCTTTGGCACCAGTATGGCTAAATGTTGACTTCCCTCCAGTATATTTTTTCATCCTAAGGCTTTAGTTGATTTGGGAAATTATCTGGGTGAATTACTCGTTGCTGATGCTTCCACAAAAAACCTCAGGTCCTCAACCATTCATTTGTGTGTTGAAATGGATGTATCTAAACCCAAACCTTGTAAGATTAGGTTGGAATCAATAGAACACAACAATTCCTAAAGAATCATATGAATACTTTCCCATGTATTGTTACAAATTCCTGAAACTTGGGCACTGGGAATCCAACTGTAAGAAGGAAAATGCTGAAACTTTAAGCCCGGGAAGGATATAAAGGGCTTGTAGAACTGAAGGGAATGAAAGGTCTAAACTAATGAGGGTAATGGCAAGGTTCTTAGAACTGGTGGGAATGGCAGAGTTCGTTCTAAAGGGAAAATCACTTAGAATAATAAAATGGATCATAAGCATCCACGGGTTGATTATGTGGAAATCAGTTTATGACGAAAAGGAAGCTTTCACCAATACCAGCATAATAGATTAAACCAATCCTAATCCTAGGGGGAAAAAGGTCCATCAGACATAAATAAAGCCAAAGCTACCACATCTATGCCACAAGAACAAGACACACCCTAGTGGAGGTATTACTTGTTAAGAATAACCAGGAAAAATGGATACTTACAGTAAGAATAAACACCAAGAAAAAGAAAACAATTAGTCTACTGCAACCACTAAAGGAAGGATCATCCATGATCCATAGACCTATAGATATCACAATTAGAACCCCAATTGAAAGATAAGACCATGATCATCAAGATCGTGGTAAACAAGTTCAAACTGATCACAAGAGTGAACTAAAGGAATCTGAAATCAAACAATAAGAACTACAGACACTTCACAACAATCAAAATATGGAAAAGGGAGAGCTGCAGTGAGAAAATTGCTTAGAGGATTTTGTGAAGACAACAATGAATCAAGAGTTTACAACTTTGCACCATAATTATCTCAAAAGCAGTTGTTGACATCAATCTTTTATGATGATACACTCTGTGATAATAACACAACCTATCTAAACTCTGACATATTTCATATACAGAAATTCTAACATACCTAATATACACAAATTATCCTGAAATCCTAATAAGACACCCATTAGCACTAGACCTGATTATTTCAGGGAGGGTAAAACACAAAGAGATTCAAGGAGATATGGAAGCTGAAGGATACAAAGGAAATTCAAAGTAGTGACTATCTCAGAAACACACCACATGGTAATACACAGGACTACACATCACAGATTAGTGTTCCTAAAAGGAGCTCTTTGTTAGCCTTAAAATCAAAATTTAATGGTTGTTAAACGTCTAATTGAAATGTCAGGGGTATTCAAACCTTACAGATAAGAGTTAAAGTATAGGAGGAATTTCTATTTTAGGCATCCTTTGGATATAGGTCACAGTAAAATCTGGATTTTCACTCTGATAGAATGGAGATAAATTTCATAATTAACCATAAACATTGCATAATGGTTGGCATAACCCTATAATATACTACAGAAAATATTTGGAATTTTTATATATGCCCCCAGTAAAATAAAAATAAAAATTAGAGGTTAGAGGTGTACAAGGAATTAATTGAATCCATAGCACCACTCAAAGACATACCAATCCTAATAGGAGGTGACTCAATATTTTTAGAACATTAAGGGAATACTCAGGTCCTAGCTCTCGTAGACTGAATTCTATCACTGATTTTAATAAATTTATTAATGACTTACAATTTAATGACATTAACTCAGTAGGAAATCAGTTAACTTGGTCAAACCTGAGGTCAAACAATATCACTTCAAAGAGACTAGATAGACTAATGGTGAATAACAACTTCTGTACCCAATAAAACTATTCCTAAGCCCAAATACCAATACATCCTCCTCAGACCACACCTCATTGTTATTGGAGATTTCTAACCCTGAAAACACAACCCCAAAGCCATTTAGATTTGAAGAAATGTGGTTTAAAAGAAAAGATTTCTTTAACATCACAGAAAACAACTGAAATCAACCATTAGAAGAACAAGGAATGTTAAAAATGACATTAAAACTAATAAGACTGAAAAAGGAAATCAAAATCTGGAACCACTAGTGCAAATTTGTTCATTAACAGTGTTGGGTGACAGCTTCGAATATTTTGCTTGGAATCGGCATCCTTCATATGTTCAGATATTGGAACATTAGGTCGAGGGGACGGCCAATTCTTGAACGGCTATGGAATTCCATTGGACAACGGTATTGAATTTATTCGTCGTCTAATCATGTACAATTTATGGTGTTTGAAATTAAAAGTCGTCTATTGTTAAGAAACACGAAGGTTAAATTTAACCGTTACGATATTAGATCTTCTGTCGAATTCGAGTCGCGAACCCAGAACATGTGTCAAAATTTTGAAGATTTTGTTACATGAAAATTTACACCTAGCGTATAGCTATCCCCGGAAATGGTTTCCAAGGGGTTCTTTTCATTTTCCCAGGCAGAATTTGTAACAACTACCTTTGAATCATCATTACCATTCATCATCAAGCAGTCATTCTTAATTAACCCAACTTCATAAACAAATCATCCCACTCGGTTCACCGTCATCTTCATTCGAAATTTAATACCAAAAAAACTAATTATGGAGACACCACTCCAAAAGCTACTAGATGAGATTATTAGTTTTATCCTCGATCGAGTTGCAGTCAGTTCATTGCTCAACCTCTGGAGGGAGAAACTATGGTATGTTTTTGTTTGTGTTAGTTCCAACACTTATTTCCCCTGCTTGTGCAAAATAAAGGTTCGACTATTGGTTAATTGGTTGTTTTCATATAATGAAGTTGCCATAGGTTTAACAATCTTTCCAAACACCCCTTCATATGCAAGCAAGTGTCTTTGGAAGGTGTTATGCTTTCTATATGGCGTCCAAACAACAGATTGAAAAACTTCATCAAGGAATGTGCTGAGGCCAAAAATTCGGAAGCATTGTACAAGATAGGAGTGTTAAGTTTGCTTGTGTTAGATTTAGTGCATGAACACTTTATAGTAATTTATTCTTTTTTTTAATCCATTTTCATATGGATTTTCTTAGGGAAGGAAGTCAACCTAAGGTTTTCAGTTGATATATGTGAGCTTATTACGTGTTTAAGGTATTTAAAATATTTTTGGAAGGTGAAAAGATGAGGACATGATGGATTAGTTTGATGCAACTCAAAAATTCAAGAATCTATCCCCTGAAGATTAGTTATTGTCAACATCGGTTGCTAAAAAATGTGAGGTGGATTTTTGTTTTCGAATAAAATGCTAGGAAATTTTCATAGTCCAACCTTTTGTACTAGTGCAATCACCATATTAGAATAGCTAGTTGGGATAACGAATTAGAGCACACTGATTGTCCATCATGTCAATGCAAAATAGAAATTGCTCTATTTTGTGATTATGCCAATCTTTCCAAGTAGCAACCTCTTTCCAATGTTGTAATTATGTAAATGTCAATTTATTTCTCATTATATTGTTGTTTACATTATTGAATATGGATGCAAAAACATAAATATGTTTGAGGGAGCACTATTTTCAGTGAGTGTTTCGATATTGGAAGTATAATATTCTATCTTGTATGGTCAAGTCTGACGAATCTATCGATTCTGAAGCACTATCAAATCCTTATTTTCAACAATAAATTATTCCTCACAGATTCCAATCTGAGAGGTGTGTCAAGTTATGATGTTCTGGACTCCAACATGTTTCTGATTTCGTAACTTAGATTGGGATTAGTTCAGATATTGGAATTACAATGGGTTCTCTTTATATAGAGTAATTACTTCTACAATAAACTCACCTTCGATATCGGAACAAGTAACATACTTTATATAGATGGTCAATGAAAAAACCATTCACTGAATATGGAAGCCAAGGCGTCCAATTATTTGGTCACGTGCGTAAGTCCGATTTTGGAAGTGGGATAGGAAAATAAGGTAAGTGAACTTTTCATCCAAATATAGGACATAGTTACAAACTGACTCATAAATTTGCTTGTGTACAAGAGAAAATTTTGAGAGCAACGAATAATAGTGTTTGGAACATATGATCCACACTAAAAAATTATTTAAACTACATGATTTTGTACACGGAGCATTATTAATAACTGTTAAGTAAAAAATTAATAAGATGTTCTGGCTTGTGATCCTTGCCCATGTCTTTCTGCACGTCTAGTTACCCTGACCATCTGCTTGGTATTGTGAGTCATCTTACTCAAATTAATTATCTTGTTGACATTTGCTTTCATGTTTTTGTACATGTCCAACATGAAAGAAGTGTCTTCCTCTTCACCTACAATTGTGAGCATCAAACTAGAATAGCAATACGTATGGAAAACATCAATAATGAATTTAATGAAAAAATAACCACCTTTATCTGTGTGCACTCTCTTACTATTTTGTCCACAAACCTTGTGCGACCAAATCCCATAGATAAGTTTCCAGTTCTTATTCTCAAAGAACTTCTGGTCATGAAATTTAAAAGGCACTGCTTGGCTCCGAAATGCCAATGTGTTATCTGACTTTAATTATTTTCAAATGACGTACCCGGAAGGTAGCTTAATGGTCATCTTCTTTTAATACACAACAGATGAAACATGTGTTGAACAATGGTATAGTTTGGATTAATCTTCACCTCCTTAATCAAATAGTAGAACAACATAATAGTGGTGATTGTGGGCTCACTAATTTGACCCCTACCGGCACCAAACTCCATGCTACCATCTCGTATACAATCATTTCCTCTATTGTCAAATACTTTAGTTTATAACTCTCGGCGGAGTCGCATGTAGGATTCAATAGAGGACGATCTACATGTATGACAAGTTTAAAAGATGAATATATTTTCAAATGACCATCAGAAATAGCTGGATAACAGTCATAAAGGCTCTTGTACGGGAAACCTAAAAAATCATTGATTTTCCATGGATCAATGTCAAACTGTCAACCACTAACCATAGCAGAAAATGACCCTCGATATAGTGGCACCATGTTGGCAGAAAATTACAACACTTCACAAAATTTTGATGCATCCTTGATGGAAATGATGGTGGAACAACATTGGAATTCCAATAGTGATACAACGTTACTTGGCCCTAGCGTCGTGGTGTTTTTCAGTTCAAGGTGATACAAAACTAGTAACTTGTCATTTTGTAGCAGAAAATTGTACCTTGGAGAGGCTGCAAGAGTTACTAACTTTGTAACATCAAAAGTTTACACCTATTTCTTTGTCGGTGTAGTTTGATTCTTTTTCTTAGTAGTTCCACCGCGAGCAACAGAGGTGGATTCCATGCTGTTATTATCCAAATTTTATGTAAGGGGTGTCCTCGATTTAGGTCACCATGAATTTTGAAAGAGTTCAAGGTAATTTTTGAGCACCAAATGCGAAAAGGGTTTATCAACCACGGTCGTTTCCGAGCTCAAATAGTTTCTCAAAGGGTATTTCAAAATCTAGATTCTATTCAATTGGAAATAGATTTTGTAACTGTTACTAACAGAGTTTATTACATAACCAACATTTGTTTCAAAATTGAAACAGTGTTGGAAATTAGAATGCGGTTCAACCACCTTGTAATAAAGTGACTTCATTTATTACAACAACTATCTCCCCACTCCCATAAAAACTTAAAAGATGCACTCATCCCCCTTCTCTAAAACCCTTGTTCACTTGTATGCTCCAAAAATATTTCATAGTCCCTTTCCGCCGTCACAGAGTCAATGTGGGATTCGCCAGCAACACGAGATGGTGATATCTATCACCTTTTCCATTGTATTTTTCTCTGAAACTCCACCACCGTATTCCTTGACCTCTTTCAAACCCTCTCACCACTACCTACACCTCATCTACACCACACTTAATTGTGTATCTTCTCCCTTTGTGATGCACTCATTTTCCAGAGCGGCATGGTCTGGTCATCGAGCCATGGAAAGGGCATCTGAAAGTGATCGAAAAAGTTGTGGTTAGGATTGACTTCATGATCTGCAAGCGGCCATGGAAGTGCTTGGACTTGACAGGGTAAAGGTAGTTGGAGTTTTCATTTTTGTTAATGCATGTTTTTTAGTAATGTGTAGTTATGGATTGTTGATTAGTAATAATATATATTTTATTTCTTGATTAATATGATAAACAACACAAAGATATGTTCTTTTTGTCTATTTCTTTTAGTTTATACTTATTAAATCTTTGTTTGTAGGCCTCATAGGTAGACATTAGTTGATGTCGAACTGGAAATTGCGATAAAGGTTGAGATGAAAACCCTTGAGAATCTATAATAAATCATCCACATGACGCAGATGACTGGGGGACTACCTCCAACAAGTTATCTCTTTATTTATTTTTAGTACTCGTATCATTCAAAATGTTGTGGGTTAATAGAGAATTTTGTAGAACATTGGGATTTTCTTTGCAGCATAGAAGTTGTTGGAGAAGTCTATGTTCTTCCATCCACCTTCGGACGAACAAGGTTCAGAAAGCAATTGCGTGGAGTACTGGAAGGGTTTTTTTTCCTTAGCCACGTATGACTTTAGTTACACATACCTCCAATTACTATACATGGTTTTAGTAAGACATACTCCCAAAATTATCTAGTAGTTTAGATTTATGAACTTAACCAAATCTTTAAAACTAGTTCAAGTTAAGGTACCACATATCACCCTTTAGTAACATTAGTGGTATAAAAATTTCCTAAGTACTTTCACATTTAATTTGTATTTTCTTTTTGCCATTAATACAACAAGGCTTGCTATGTATTCAAGTTTAGTCACATTTCCTTTGTCCACATTAATACCTTGAAGTTCAGTATGTTTTTTAAGTTGAAATGTACTTGATGTCTACATTCAAGTTTAGTATGTTTTTCTCTTCTTTTTTTTCTTACAATTAGGTTTGTCTTACAAATTTTGTATTAGTTTCACAAATTACTAAACTACGTTGCTCATTATGGAAATGAAATGCATTTAAGAATACATTTCTGTTGTTGTTAGCCACAATTTCTGATAACGGTTTTGATTGCGTATAATATATCGCGATGTCAATATTAATATGGTCGATTGTCTTTTCAATTTCATAACTCATTAAATAAATTAATATAGAACATCAACTATTGTGAAACGTCAACCAGTAAAGGAACACAACAAACACAAAGCTTAATCAAATTCCGACTTTGCAAGCCTTCATCGACCCGTGATCCTAAGAGGCAATATCTTCCAAAGCCAATGTCTGGAACTGAATTTGTTTCTAAAATCAGAAATTCACTCTACCGATATGTAATACACCTCGATGAACTTGCATACCCAGTTTGGGTATAAATTTTCTAGTACTGAAAGTATTTTCTATGCACGACGATTTCTTATACTTCAAATATCTGAAACATAAAAGGTGATTAAAATAATTAATTCTAAAGCATTTGAAAAACCGTGCAACACAATTTTGTATGGCATTTTAATACCGTTGTACAATGAAGAGATTAGATCTGCGGCGGTGCCAGACACAGCGTCTTGAAAAGGCCTCCTTTCACTGGCTTTAATTACCATATCATGTACTAGGGAACAAAAAAAAACTTTGGTAATATACAAGACAATATTGAAAAAAGCTAATCCAAAGTGAGTCAATGAAAAGTCATTTATGATAATACACGCTCAATAAGTGACAGGGCAAAACTTAATGAGGCCAATGCAAAATTAACGAGAAGTCTAATTGATGAAAACATTTTTCTAACCCATAAATCAAGAATTAAGTGGCCTAAAGATGGAGACCTCAACACCAGTTACTTCCACAAAGCAATCTCAGATAATAAATTAAGACTTTCAATAATTCAAATCCAAGACATAAATAGTAATTGGGTAGACAACCATCAGCAGATTTCAGAATCAGTATCAGAATATTTTCAAAATTTACTCTCGGATGAGAATGAGATATATTAGGCTTCAGTTTCACTTCTCTAATGAAAATAATAGAACATGCCATTATTGAGAGCCAAAACATCTCTCTACTGCAACTAGCAACAATGGAAGAAATTAAAAATGCTTTGTTTTAACTAAATCCTAACTCAGCACTTGACCCTGATGGTTATCCGAGATTCTTCTGTAGGGAAACATGGGACGTAATAAAGAATGATGTTCACAAAGCTATCTTAGAGTTTCAATCAGGAATATCCACCCCAAAAGTTGTAGCCAACACCTTAATTGCATTAATACCAACCACCAAAACACCAAAATTATTTTCAGGATTTAGACCA
>JAULKK010086166.1:0-17918 GCA_032355705.1 Rubia peregrina
GCCTAACTATATATAATTTTACCCAAATTTCTAAATTACTTTCATATTCTCTTTGTATTTTTATTTCAAATTCAACATAAAATATGCATTGTATATTTTGTTATCTTGAAAATTTAATTTTAATACATATTTAACTTCAATTATTTGCATTTAAGATAAGATGTATTTTATTTAGTGAAAAAAAATAAAATATTAGACCCATTTAGGACCCAAGACCCGTTTAGACCCATCGAGTCTGGGTACGGGTCTGGGTCTAACTAAATTTTCTTAGGGTTGGGTCTGGGTCTTATTAGACCCGGCCCAGATCCGACCCATGATCATCCCTACTCCTCATGAGAGATGAGCTTTAATTTTGTGTTTTAATTTTTTCAAACAATTGTTGAGGTTTAATATTTACTTGACTGAGATAATTGTCAGCAAAGATTGATTGGTCTAGTGGTTAGTACTCTTGTTGTTGAGGTTTTAGGTCTGGGGTTCGAATCTCATTGTGAACTTTATTTTGAAGAATTTATGTTCTTGATGTACATGATGAGTTTTAATATTATTTGAATGAGTGTCTGTTCAATAAGAGTCTTTGGTTTAGTGGTTATTACTTTAAGTCTTTGAGGTTTGAGATCTAGGTTCAAATTAAACTAGGTTTTTAAAAAAAAGAATTTTTATTTTTTGAGGTATTATAGCTTTTTGTTGATGTTTTTCATTATTCGGGTGATGCTTAATTGATATGAGTTGATGTTTTTCATTATTCGGGTGATGCTTAATTGATATGAGTTTATGTTTTTGGGTGATACAGATTGATATTTGTAATAATTTTTTTTTAAAAAAAATCTCATATTGATGTTTTTCATTTTCCGGATGAGAATTTGGTAATAGGAGTTGATGTTTATAGGGTATTTTTTCTTATGTTGGTGTTTTTCATTTTTCGGATGAGATTCAAGTGATAGAAGTTGGTGATTGTTGCTCTTAGGTGATATAGGTTGATATGTGTAGTTTTTTTAAATAAAAAATTGTTGATGTTTTATGATTTTCAGAGTGAATAATTTATACTCTTGAGCTACCCTAACTTTTTTGTTGATGTATTTAGTTTTTTCTTTATGTTGACATTTTTTTCCATTTTTCGGGTGAAATTTAAATGATAGGATTTGATGTTTTAAGATTTTGGATGATATTGATTGATATTTGTAGTTTTTTCTTTAAAAAATTGATATTTGAAGGTTTGTTGATATTTTTATGATTTTCATTATGTGATTGTTGATGTTTTTATGATTTTCAGTTTATGATCTTTAGTTGATCTTTTGTTAGTTGTGGTCGACGTTTTTTTAAATTGATTATATATTTTTAGCCTATTTATTTATTTAAAAAAATATATTTTGCTATAATTTTTTAGTTGATGTTTTATTATTTTTCATTGATGTTCTGCTAATTGTAGCTGATGTTTATAATGATGTTCATATTGATTTTTTCCTTTTTTCCTTTTTTGCATTTATAATTTTTTAATTTTTTTGTAGATTGCAAATGGAAAAAAGCTGATGGAAAAAATTTGACAAAAAAGTCCCCGGGAAAATATTGGTGATAGGTCCATGTAAAATTATTAGAGTTAGGTCCCTGTAAAATTATCAGAGATAGATCCATGGAGTTAGAATATAATTAGAATTGCATAACAACCCCTGATTAAAGTTTAGATTGGCTCACTGACACCATTCAAACTGAAAAATACAGTACTTAAACTAGAAAATAAAGCGATTAAATTAAAAAATATATTTTTAAATATTTTTTACTGTTAGACTTATTAATGGTTAGATCAATAATGAAAAATATTATTATAATAGTTTTTAGGATCAAATTATAATTATTTATATATTGTGATACATTTTAAAAGTTTTTCAAAATAACATGAAGTTCATTGCAATAAATAAAAATAAAAATTAAATCACCTCATTTGTTACATAATTATAATCGATATAAAACAATACTTTTCGCATCTTTTAAGTTTGAAAAGTAAAGCAATTGCTACATTTTAAAAAACCATTATCAAGAAAACCTTCTCTAATTGAAATATGAGAAAAAACTTGTATAGACCGTCTCACTATAACTTATGACGAGAAAAATTATTAAGTAAAACTTTGAAAATTACAGGAAGTACCCCTTATTATTTCTCATTATTAAATACTCGTACTTGAACTTTCCATCTCATCATAATAATGAGTGAGACCGTCTCGCTCAACTCTTTCAATTGAAGTACTGTAAATCCTCCCTTTCTTGGCTAATCTAATTGTAAGGATTTTTATCTCTCGAGAATATAGCTTATTTTATTACTAAACAAAATATCATGTAATATATCCCAGAAACGAGCAAGACAGAGAGTAAGAGTTATTTTAGAGGATATCCATCGTTAAAAAGATGTTTGGTATGTATCAGAATCACATGACGAGCTACTAAAATACTTTCAACCCACATGAATATAAAATAGACACTCCCTCCCTCCCGTCAGAACCGAATCACCACACTTGTTGGTCAATTTTTTCAAATTTTGTTTGACCAATAATAATTGATAAAATATTAAATGAATTAGAATCAGGTTAAGAAATAAATACTATTTCTAATTGGTTTTGTATTCATATATACTCACAATATATATAAATACACACAGCCACAATTATTTTTGGGTTTTACATTTTATCATGGTATTAGTTAGGTCTCTCTAAATATTCTGTGGTTTTCCCCAAAAATTTCCACATTTTTTCTCTGCGTTTTTCGATCCCAGGCCGTGCCCGTCCGCCTTCATCTTGCCAATCTCCCTCGTCGCGCCTCCTGTTCATTGAAATCGGCCAATCGAACGCTTTTCCGCCATCGCACTCGCCGCTCATGTGCTGCCCACGCGCCACCAGTCGTTCCCACTCCGCTGGCGCTGGTGCGGCTCCATCTCTGCACAATCGTTAAATCAGTTGTCCACTGTCATTCACAAGTTTGATGTGTGTTGGTGCAATTTGACTTCTCTATTGTGTTTGGATATGTTTCTGCTTGTTCCTGATGACGACCATTACGCTTCCTTCGTTGATTAACTGCATCACCATCTAGTTTGATGGTTCCAACTATGCTCACTCGCATACTCAGGTTACTTCTGTTTTAAGAAATGTCAAATTAATTACTTATGTTGATGGTTCTGTCAAATATCCTGTTGCCCCTGCGAGTTTGGCTTCCAAGGAACCCGATGGCAAGGCTTCTGAGGCTGCCACTACTTATGATGCTTGGATTGAGACAGATAAGCTTGTCCAAACTGCACTTTTTTCATTCCTGACTCCTTCTGCAATGTCAGCTTTCTAATTGGTTTTGTATATACATTTTTCCATATCTGATTCTACCTTCTATACCCTTTGTACTCACTATATATACATGAATACACACAGCTACAATTGTTTGTGAGTTTTACATTCTATCAATAATTTTAGTTACGCATACTTACGGTGTATTAAAATTTGATATTTGGAGAGTATATCATACAGGGAATCCAACTATATTTTATGATGATGTTGATTTCTATATAGTAATAGAAATTTATGATCAAACGTGTCTTGAGAAAGTTGACAAAAAATGTGCAGATTCGATTGAGACGAAAGGAGTATAACTTGTTTCTTCTTCTTAAAAAAAAGCTATAACTTGCATTGTTTTCGGAATATACTTTTGTGTCCAATGCGAGTATGCGATCCTCAGAGCTGGGGTTTTGGACGGACATGCCAATTTGTACAAAATGGATCAATTAATACACTAGCTTCCAATACAATGGAATTGCACGAAACTGTAAAATTGAATGTTATGATTTTTAAATTTACCGATGTGAAAAGTGACAGAAATAGTCTCACACTATTTAAATAGCATCTCTATTTGGGACACCGTCTATTTAACCTTCTCTTGCCTTAAAATTATTGGTTGCATGTATCAAATGTTCACACGAAAAAAATACTGTTGCCGTCGTGTTAACCCAACTTATCATCGTGCCAAAGTGAAAGCGTTATGTATAAAACCATCCTTTTGAAATATGAGAGTTTTTAACACGTTCATGAATAACCGTAGTCTAAATTTGTAATGATTGACATTTAATCACTTTATCAGCTGGTTCGAGTTCTAATTGTAATTGTGTGGTTGTAATTTATGTTACTCCCTCCGTCCCACGCTACGAATTAATAAATACGTTTTATCTTAACTTTTTAGAGTCAAATTTAGTAAATTTTGGCCATTAATATAAGTTTATATATATGTGGTAAAAATATCATATGAGATATTGTTAGATTCATCTTAACATCTGTTTTCTAAATATCAACTTTTTTATAATGTTGAATTGGTATACGTAGCTAGAGATATTGACGGTAAAAAATAATCATCGGAAACCGTGAAAAAGTAAATGGGTCAAAAGTAATAGGACTGAGTGAGTATATAAAAAGCTAACATAACCATTTCCATCTCATAAGATATTAATATTTTTTTATACATATATAAAACAAAGCGGTTGTCTATTAAAATACAGTTTTTCCATAAGTTACGAAAAGATCAAGATTTAAACAGCAAATTAGAAGAAATTAAGATAAATTTTTTGAATTGCATTAATTGAGTGATAAATTTATAATGATTGCACGTTGCACAATTTTTAAAAAATATTACAATTAAAATATTTTACCTTTTAATAGTATAATTCAACCCTTCCTCTCTTATACTTTTAAAAAATGGAGTAAAGGAAATTTTCTTTTCAGTTGGGCAAAATTCCTTTCCTTTTTAATGAAAATTTCCCATGCTATATCATGTGCGCTAGATTTAACCCCAAAATAGGAGGAACAACGTTGGACCGTTGGAATCAACATCAACCAGAAGCGGTAGGTTTGATGGCAACAAGCGCAACTTGATATTTTCCTTCCTCTTCAACAGCTTTCCATTTTCTGAACTTGCAATTCAGAACGTCGGTTAGTATCTCTTTCATTCTATGTACTCCCTCCCCCGTCCACTTTTAAATTAATACTTTATGCAAGCTGATGTGACAGTAAAATTTTTTGTGAAGAAGTAGGAATATTTTGAGAAAACGATTGACCTAGTCAAAAGTCATTGAATTTAAAAAGAATATTATAGAAATTTTATAATATTTTTTTTTACTATTTTGGGTAAGAATTTAAATGTCATTTTTTGTGAGATGATGAAAATAGAAAATGAGCCAATTATTCCATATGACGGAGGAAGTAATAGATATTTTTTTTAATGTTATCATATCCGAATATTTTGATCGTCCAATTTGTCCCTATTTGATTATTTATGTATTTGTTCGAAATACGGCACGTTCTGGTAATTAAATATCGGAGTCTTTTCGAGGCGAAAATTGGTGGATGGGCTGTAGTGTATTGTTGCTGTACTGGTTGAGATTGGGGAGCAGATATTAAAAAATATGATAGAACGGGCGATATTTTGGACTAATGATAGAAGGAGAGTATTTTGATACGGGGTGTATATAAAATAATATATCAGGCGTATATGAGGCAAACCGTTTTGAATTAATACTTGTTCTTGTTCTTTCTCTCTTTTTATAGAAAAGAATATATACCAATGTAACCCTACCTACTTGACATAAGTGCCAATATAATTCTCAGATAATTTTTAGTGCAAAAATAACGCTAACTAGTTAATGTAAGTGCTAATATAACCCTTAAACCCCATTTCCGGAGTTGACTTCCATTTTCCAGCATTGACTGTATGTAAAATGTCCAAAATACCCTTGTGTTAAAATATGAATTTGAGTTCGCCGACCGCCGCCGACCACTGATAGAGTTATATCAGCACATTCTTAAAACTTAGTATATGGTTATATCAGCACATTCGTAAATGGGTAAAATTAATTTTTCCCTCGAATCCGACCTTCAGATGTCGAAAAAAGTTATATTGACACTTACATCAACTAGGTAGGGTTATATATGCTCTTTCAGTTATCAAAAGGTTATATTGACACTTATGTCAATTAGGTAGGGTTATAAAAACACTTTTCTCTTATAGAAAATGTGATGCTTCCTCCGTTAATTATTTATTTTCAAAACTTTTTAATTTTAATCATAAAATTGAATTGATGTCTAAATATAAATACTTTTGTATGAAATGTTATTATGAGAAAGACTTGTATGCGAATGTTTTACCCTAACTTATGATGAAACATACGTAGGTCCAAATAAAGTGTTAAAATTACATGAAGTACCTCATATAGTTAATTTTTAAATAATTGTATTTAAATTATGTTCTTACCATAAAATTGAATAAGACCGTCTCACCCCAAATATTTGTTTATTATTATATTCGTTATAATATATTTTTTCAAAATATTAGCTTTTTCACAAATTTAAATTATCTTTAATGAAAAATATTAATGATCATACATTTTTTCAAGTCAACTATTGAAAGTTAAAGTGTACAGTTTAAAATGAGACCAGAAACGTATTAATTTCAAATAATTGAAACATGCCCAAAAAGATTTGATAAGAAACTGTGAGAACAACCTATATAAAATGAATCAATTGCTTTTCTCAAGTTAAAATTTACAAAATTTGATCCTAACTATAAATTATTATTTTATACACTTCCTCTGTCTCATCTAGAGTTGTACTCTTGTTTTTTGCATGCCGTTCAAAAGACATGTTTGACTGTTAATATGTTTATCTACATATAATAACGTCATTTTTTTGATATTTAGAAACTACTTGTTACGACGAATTGAACAATATCACATACGATAATATTATTGCTCATATATCTATTCAAATATGTGATTAAGTTTTGATAGAGAACCATGTTTGGTGAACGTCGTTTCAATCACCAAAATAATCTGCAAACTCTAATGCTGAAATTAGTACAATAGCAAGTAGAGTCAATCCCACGAGGAATAGAGCCAAAACTATAATAAAATACCGACTAATATAAAACACTTTTGGTGTAGCCACCACGCCTTAATTTTCAAGATTTTTTCTAACAGATAATAATGCAAACTAACTAATATCAAATATAAACTAATAATGCAAACTAACAAATATAAAAGTCTAAAAAATATATGATGAATGTAAACGGCTCGGAATAACTCACATTAGTTAAGCATCAATCAAATGCGCAAAGATAAATCAATTCACATGCATCTATCAGTTATAGGAAAATATGTACGCTTAACCTCCTCAATTCTTTCTTACATTGTCGACAATTTTCGATCCTTAAATTGAGTGAGTTTCAATCCAACTTATTTTTTCTGCGACTCATAACTAACCTATTATATTGACTCCGAGTTTTTGCAAGTCAAAAAATGGTTAACTTGGAGATTTTCAACTCATATATTGACTTGTATGAGTATATATACCAAATCATAGAGGGAAGCCCACATATTTCAACTCATATATTAACCCATTTAAATTTATATGCTAACTCACTCATATATTAACCCATTTTAAATTTAGAGACAAATTCATATGGGTGAACTACGGGCTTGTCCATTTTACCAACCTGCGTTCAACCTACGGATTCAATCTGTCCAACTCATATTTTTCATAATACCAATTCGATCAATTATACATTTTTCCATGCCTAAATGGGGTTAAAAATAGAAAATCCACTTTACCTATATGTTACATGTTCATTTCGTCACCCCTAATAAATACATAGTGATTTTTTAAAAAATATTACCCACATTTTAATTCAATTAAATAATATTCAATTTAATTTGATGACCAACTATTCATATTTTCTATTGTCATCTCATCACTTTTACATATTAGGATTTAGAAAATATGAAATTAGTGAATGAAATTGAATTGAAATAAAAAATATATAAAAATTCTTAGATTTACCACGAGTAGAAAATTTTAATATAAAATATAGGTTTATATTTTCAAAATTTTATTTTATACCTATTAATCATTAGACGAGTTTATTTTATAATTGATATAACTAATGAAATAATTTGATGTTTGTTTTAATTTATCACGATGATGTACTTATAATTTAAAAAACTTTTATAGTATATCATAATGTATGAATAATTATAATTTAACTCCAAAAATTACAGAATGAGATGTTTCATGATTCAGTTAAATGTTAATCGTTATAACAGAAAATTTTCTCAAAAATAAAATGTGTGTCAATAGTAAATGAGTACGAATAGTAAACAAAGTTGGTGCTTGTGGCACATGCCGGATGCCCAAACGTAGCAACACGAGAACCCGTGAACCGCGTCTGAGTCACCGATCCCATCCGATTATATTTCGTGCATATCGTGATTCGTGACTCGCAACTCTTCAACCAACCCTAATCTCTCATACTATATTCGTCTCAGTTCACACTGCACACTTCACTTTATGTCACTATTCACTGTTCAACTTTGACCACATATTTGAATAGATATATAAACATTAATATTATCGTATGTTATATTGTTGCATTCGTCATAACAATTAGTTTTTCAAAAGTAACTTTTTGTTTACCGTTATTATACGTAGTTAAACATTATAACGATTAGACAAGTTTCTTGATGAGCGTGAAAAAAATCTGTGCAATTTGAGTTTGGACATATGGAGTATTCAGTCTAATTACAAACATGTCAATTCCTTTGGTAAAAAAAATTTGCATGTTAGGAGATTAAGCATGTTAAGGTGATGGTCCAATAGTATTTTAACAAGTGGCAAATAATTTAAGGGAAAAATAAATAAAAAACTAGCTTTTAACTTCCCATCCATATACACTTGTTATGATATTATTGGATCATCAACTTAACATACTTAATCTTCTAACATACAAAATTTTCCTTTAGTTAAGGAATGAAAATAATATCATCATATATGATATTGTTGAATTCATCGTAACAAATAATTTTTAGGGATATATACAAATTTAATCCTATATACTTCAGTAAGTGCACACATAACTTTGAGAAAATTTTTAGTTAAAAAACAACCCTAAAACATTAAATGGTCATTAGAAATAAAACATTAGAAACTATATTTCGGCATTAACTGGTCATTTCCAGCCATTGACCGATCGGAAATGACCAAAATACCCTCCTTCCACCTCCTCTGCCACTAGGTTTCTGCAACCACCAGACGTCACCTCCCGCCGCTGTTATGCTGTATACCGGCCAAACTTACTCCTCCCAAAGCCACCCCTCTTCCTCCTTCACAACCACCTTCACCTCCCACCATTCTCCTCCCATGTCAGACGAAGAAGACCCTGCTCTGCCACCGCTCCCCCTCCTCCTAGATCCCCCCTCAAGCACTCGCACTCCAGCGTTCCTGACCCGAGAAGATTGATGGCCGGAGAACGCCACCCACACTCTAATTGATGCACACTCCACATGAGGACATCTATGACACCGTTAACGCCTTCCACACCCACTCCCAAACATGCACCGACGTCAGCAACATTGCTGAGAGGACATCCGTGACACTATTAACGCCCTCCATGCCCACGCCTAGAAGCTTCCTCTTCCTCCACATCACCCTCTCCGCCTGCTTACCCGCATTGCCAACACCCAAGCTTTCTGATCCATTTTCCTAAGTAGGTCAAAAACCCAGATGTTCAACCCGTATCCAAGTTATTGCCTTGTTTCCTCTGTCTTGGCCGGAATAAGTCACCGAAAAATATAGATGGATGAACTCTGAAAAAATGCCAAAGAAACAAAAAAGGCAGCTCCACAACGATGATTGAGCACTGCGATTGAGAGCTCAACAACTGCATGAGGGTGTACTCAGCGGAGATGGTGGGCTCAGTGACGGAGGATGTGGAGTCACCAATCGGAGGGAGGGAGTCGCATGAAGGCGGTGTGGGGGCGAGAAATAAAAAAAGAGAAATGAAAATTAGGGTAGCATATTTCATATTTTTTAAAACTTTTATATATTTTTTAACAGGGATAAAATAGTATTTTCACTGGATTCCAGACTAAATCTGCCAGAATGGGTATATTTACCCTTACACTTACTATTTGGGGTTATATTTGCACTTTCAATTATCAAAAGATTATATTTCACTTATTTGAATTAAGTAGGGTTATATATATGCACTTTTCTCTAGTTTCTAAATATCAACTTTTTATATGTCGTTATTATGCGTATGTAAACATATCAATGGCCAAACATGTTTCTTGAACAATATGATAATGATTGCAGGATAAATTAAGCAGTGACAGAAGGAGTACTTCAGTTTAGTACAGTAGTTTATCAAATATAATCACTTTTGAGACAAATTAATATTGTAATGTGTGAGATGCTTTTTGAGAAAAAAAGTATATATAACTCTACCTAATTTACATAAGTGCAAATATAACATTTTGATAATTGAAAGTGTAATTATAACCTTAGATAGTAAGTGTAAGTGCAAATATCCCCATTCTGGCAGGTTTAGGCCATAATTCGATGAAAATACTATTTTTACCCCTGTGAAAAGTATACAAAATGTCTATAATGCATCTAAACCCTAATTTTCCTTGCTCCTATTTCTTTCCTTCTTCGTCGCTTCATTTCTACATCATATTCTCTTTCTTTCCAGATTTCAATACCCACACCATATTCTCTTTCAACGGCATTAGGGGATGGTGGGTTCAGGGGGTGAAGGAGGCGGAGGTGGCGGGTCACGACGGAGCTAGGTTTTCCGGATAAGTGGTGGATTTAGGGGTGGAGGCGGAGGAGGAGCCGGGTAGCGGATGGGATATGTTTTCAGGGAGTGATGGGTTAAGGGGGGTGCATACGATAGAGGATGCGATGCTAGGTTTTTAGGTGGTGGTGGGTTTGGGGGTGAGGTGAACGGAAGAAGACCTTGCTTAGATTCCGAAGGTGGGTGACGGAGAGCGGGGGAAGGACTCGGCGACGCAGGAGGCCAAGCTAGATTTTCAAGGGGTATTGGGTTTAGGGGGTGAGCGGGGAATGAGGAGCTTGCTTAGGTTCAGGAGGTGGGTTGCGCAGGTGGCGGTGAGGGCGACAACACAATGGTGGAGCTTACTGTAGAACGAGATATGGTCGGGGCTAGGTTCTCATATCTATTTTGCAGGGTAGCGGCGGTGGCGGTGGCAGCCGGAGTGGCGGAGATGGAGAAGGTGGTGGAGCAGTGACAGTGGTGGAAAACAGTGGTAGGGCAAATGGTATTTTTGTCTTTTAAATTTTTGTATTTGGTCTAAAGGGCATTTTGGTCATTTCTAGTCGGTCAATGGCTGGAAATGGTTAGTCAATACCGAAATATAGTGTTTAGAGTTTTATTTGCACTTTCATTAAGTATTCAGGGTTGTTTTTTGTATTTTGAATTATCTTGGGGTTATATGTGCACTTACTGAAGTGTGTATATATGTATATATCCTTACATATTTTTTTCTTATTGAACAGTTCATGACTTTCGATGATACATATATGTAGAGTTATTCTATAATTATTTAAGTGACTTAAAATTGGTTTTCATTTATTAAGATAAATTTCTCACAACTTTACTAGGAAAAATTCATTTATAACTCTAACTTTTGGATGAAACTGTCAATATAACACTGCAATATACGAAAGTGTCAATTGAACCCAATTTTTTAATCAATTGTTATAATCTAACCCTAAATATTAGTCAAATTATGCCAATAAAACACACTTCCGAATTTTGGCATTAACCCAAGAAATTCAAGCATTGACCAGAAAATAAAATGACCAAAATACCCCTTACACCAAAGCTGAAAATTTAATACCCATTATATCCCTGTTTTCTTTCTTCTTCACAACCCACCCATTGCCACGCTCCTCCACCGTTATTCTTGCACCACCGCTGTTGGAAAGTTCACTCATTTCTTCACTGCTG
Organism: Rubia peregrina; assembly: GCA_032355705.1. NCBI lineage: Eukaryota > Viridiplantae > Streptophyta > Magnoliopsida > Gentianales > Rubiaceae > Rubia > Rubia peregrina. The sequence continues at coordinate 11,821 of JAULKK010086166.1, forward strand.
CTTCTCTCTACCCCCATTATCCCGCCACCACTAGTCCATCACCACCCGCCACCAGCTACACCCCCCTCCACTGATTCTGCCACCCACTGAACCAAACAACACCTCGGAAAACACTAGCCACCACACAACCAGTCACCCGCCGCCATAGCTACCGCCCAGTCACAACCTTGACCTCTCCCCTGAGTGCTCCCAGTGGTGTGACCTCTCCCCGACAAGCACCAACCACCACCAACAACTAGCCATCATCCGCCCAACCACCCTCTCTCAGCCACTTGTAACCATCCACAGTCAACAATTTTCCGCCCAACCACCGCCCTCCTTCAGCCTCCCTCTCTCAGCCACCCGTCACCATCTTGCCACCACTCTCGCTTGCCACCTCCCCACAGCCACCCCGCTTCCCTCCTTCCCCTTCTTCCCTCCCCTCACCCCAGTTGGACCACTGGAATTCCGAGCTGGTCGTGCCATTCAAGAAATCGAGGAGGAACTAGAAATGGCAGCGGAAGTGGAGAAAATGCTTGTTCGACAGCCACTGATTAATTCATGCCCCGATGGAGGAAGAAAGGGGGAATAAGAACGAAGAAATGAGGAATAAATGGGAGCAAGACAAAGTCGTCGGTGGAGGAAGAAAAAAAGGCAGTTTAGGGTTTTCAATTTTTTGCATTTTAAAAACCTAGGGGTAAAGTCACCATTTCACCAAATTCTGACCAAACAATCGTTGACTAAAAAGTCAGCAAAGTCTAGGGTTAGATTGACACTTTCTCAAATTTTAGGGCTATATTGGCACTTTCAGCCAAAAGGTAGGGTTATTTTAGCCCTTTTCTCATTTTACTATTATTCCCTCTATCCCATTTTAGACTTTGTTTTTTGATAAATGGTATTTTTCATTCCAAAACGATCAAAAAACATGTACATGATATAATTCCTCATTCTTGAATTTTAACAAAATTGACTGCAACCAAAGAGTAAATGATTTGAAAACTTTGTCTATTATGCTATCTTTTATCACCATATATGCTACCTAAGTAGCTGGTGGTTAAAGGTTTATAAGCCCAATATCTAAAGCCCAAATCAATAAACCCTCTTATTTCGAAATAAGTAATCTGCCTCCTCTTCTATTCTTCCTTTCAACACCATCATCTCAGTCTTTTTACTCTGAAACAATCTACAGTTCCTCTCCTCCCACAGATGATATAAAACAGCTACATACAATCTCAATTTCCTCCTCCTCCTTGCCAGATTCAATATAAAAAATTTCCTCAATTCTCTCAGATCTGCAACTCCAGTTAGCCTGAGCTCTTTACCTAATCCCCTTATGTAGCTGCATTGTGTGAACACGTGTCCTACTGTTTCCTCCCTCTCTTCACATAGTACACACTTTTGATGATCATCAATGATTTTTAAATTTGCCTAATTTGTCAGCAGTGGCTAGTCTGCTTTTTTAGCAACATCCACATGAAAAAAATAATCATGTTTTGGCAATAACTTTGAACACCAGATTAGTTTTGCCATTGGATCAGGGTTTTTTTCTCCCTTCAATATATTATATGCTGCAGTTATGCTGAATCTTTCCTTTACAACACATTTGCTCATTTTACCTTTCATTATGTCCTTTATCTTGTTCAGACACTTTTATATCCATCTTTGTGCATCTTGTGACTGATATGAATAAAAATATTTCCCATTCAGATAGTATGCCTGAATCCACCTTATCCATAACAAATATTTTTTCTCCTGTATACACCATATGTGTTTGCACAAGGATGCCAGATTCCAAAATGATGGATCGCTGAAACCCACTCCTTCCAGCTTCTTGTTCCAACATAAATAATCCCAAGAAGGTGTAAAAAAATTCTCCTCAGACTTCTTATTCCAGAGAAAAGCTCATCTCTTCATGTATACTCTCAGGCAGTTTAAAGACCCCTAACTAGAACCCAACAATACTCAGTAAAACTGTATCAACCAACTGTGATCTACCAACACAAGATAGGTTTTTAGAATCCCATGAATTCAATTTTCTGCATATTCTCTTAACCAGTACCTCATATGCTTTTTTATCCCACCTGAAAGTTGATAAAGGCATTCCTAGGTATTTCATAGGAAACTCTCCTCTCTGAATTCCAAGAATCTTAACCAGTTTAGCAACTTCCCCCTCTTCCATTGCTGAGAAGTAAACTGTAGATTTCAGTTCATTTAAAGCCAAACTTGAAATGTTTTGGAAGTCCTTCAAAGTCTCCTTTATCCCTTCCATTGATTTCCTGCTTGCTTCACAAAAATTAGCAAATCATCTGCAAATAGCAAACTATGAACTCCAATACTTCAGCTTCTCAGATGATATCCTATCCTTCCTTTTTTTTAAAATTTTTTTTGGTTAAAAGTCTTGACAGAAACTCCATTTAGATCACAAATAATAGAGGCGACAAAGGACCCCCCTGTTTAACTCCAGTTTTCCTTGAAAACCCTTTTTGTATTCACCATTCAATGACATGCAGAAACTAGATGATTGCACACATTTTTGTATATAGGATTTAAACAAAGCAGGAAACTTTAGCCTATTCATCCATTCAAAAATAAAGCTCCAGTTTATAGTATCAAACACCTTCCTTATATCTACCTTAATGACACAACTGTATTTTAAACCCCCTAACTTATATTTGTGTATTAACTCCTAAGCCAAAAGAACATTATGTGCTATATGCCTACCCTACACAAAGGCACCTTGATTAAGATTAATCAGATTAGGTAAAACATCCCCTAATCTAGCACATTATATCATAGTGACAACCTTATACAATACATGACAACAAGAGATTGGTCTCAAGTCACATGCAATTTGAGGTTGAGCTATTTTGGGAATGAGTGCTATCACAGCCCCGCTGAGTTCATTTGGCATAGCTTAACATGCAAAGAAAATTTTAATAGCTCCCTTAAAATTATCTCCAATGATCTCCCAGGTTTCCTTGAAGAATTTGCTGCTATAGCATAATATACTGGACTTTTGCTTGACTTTATACCCCTCAAAGCCTTCAAATTTTCTATATCAGTCACCTTTTCATTCATTTTTAACGCTGTTTCACTGTAAAAAATTCCCCTCCAACTTTTGCATCAACAGGTAAACCCCTGACATTCTTGCTTTCTCCTATTGTTTCTTGAAAACTGATATCAGATGTTCTTCTAGTTCCCTTCCTTCCAACTCCTTATCCCCTATTGTTAACCTGATGATCTGGTTCTGGTATGTTCAACTTAGCATAAAAAGCTTAGTTCCACTGTATTTTTGCCACTTGTTTAAGATACTTAAATTCAGCTTCCTCCATCTCTTTAACATATTTTCTTTCCTTCTGTTCAACCTCTCGTTTATTCACATCTTCAGGACTTCTGTGTAAATCTTCACTGGCTATATTCCACTTCTACCCTGCTACTACTACCCTTCTTTCTATTTCAGAAAACTTACTCCTGTTCAACTTTGAAAGAGGATCCTCCAACCTTTTCAAATTCTTCCATAGATCCTTCATACTTCCCACCATTTTGTTCTACCATACCTCCTTCACAATGTTTTTGAATTGTTCTGCTTTGTTCCACATATTGAAAAACTTAAAGGGTTTAGCCATCTTTCTCCCACCTTTCCTCACACTGATTAGAAGAGGAAAATGATATGATATCTCATTGACTACCACATTGCACACAGAGTTCCTGTATTGTTCCACCCATTCCCGATTGACCATTGCTCAGTCTATCTTACTTATCACCCTTTCACATATTTTCCATCTGCTATCCCATGTGAACTTTGGCCCAAAAGTTTTCAACTCCACCAGTTCCAACTTTAAAACTAGCTCCTGGAAGTTTTCAATTTCTGATCTGGTTACTTGATTTCCCCCTATTATGTCCTCCATATCCAGTGGAGCATTGTAGTCTCCCACTATAATCCATGGATTATTTCTTCCCATTTTAGCATCTCAATTTTCTTCCATAATTCTCTTCTTCCCATCAAATAATTCATCCCACAAACTATTGTTATAAATCTTTCTTTCCTGCATCCTGCCAACCTGATTTTTACATATATCAGTTGTTCATGTTTTTTAAACTCCAGTCACCTGAAAAACATCTTCTCTCCATCCCAACCATATTCTACCTTCTCTGATCTGCTCACCATTAGTTTCCAGCCTCCATTTCATACCCATATTTCTCCATACCCTCTCTTATCTTTCTTTTCGTACTTTTGTTTCCAGCAAAGCTATAAAACTCACCCCACTTCTTATTACAAAATGCATGCATTTTTTTTTTGTTTTTCTCTACTATTTACACCTCTAATATTCCACACTAATAGTTTATTATTCATCGGGTGGATATCCCAGTAGACTATAGTTTGAGGTACTACATCCCCCAATTTCTTTATTTTTATCAATCACCCCATCTCCATTTGCTCCTTTTCATCCACCTTTTCCTTCATGATTATTTTCATTCCCCCTGCAGTAACTCCATGTTTCCCATCATCATTAACTCCCATTTTCCACCTTTTCCTTCCCGATCTTCTTCATTTCCCATCCTCCTCATCTGTTTTCTCTACTTCCTGTCTCCCGGTGGAAACTACTTCTTGTCTCCCATTGGTTTCCACCTTATTCTCCTTTCCAGTTTTTGGTATGTATACCTGTCTAACCACTTGTTTGACACTTTCTGGCCTCTCATGCCCCTTTTTGCATTTTTTTAGTCAAGTGTCCAAACAAATTACAATTTCCACAACAAACTGGCAGTCATTCAAATATGATCTCCTGATTTTGAACTGTTTCATTCCCATCTATATATGAAATGCTTTTTGGAACATTATTACTGATTCTAACCACCACGTGCATCCTTGTATAGTTCAGTCTATCCATCTCATTTGTTGATTTATCTAGCTTGAGAGGAGTTCCAATAACACTTATTAGCTTACTCAGTATGTTTGGCTTCAATTATACCATAGGAAAATTTGGCAATTGTATCCAAACAAGTACTGGCATAGGATTCTCTATTTCACTGTTTTTTGACCACCCAGTGATTACTACAGGTTTGTTATTAAACAAAATCATTCCAGCCTCCACAATTTCACCCCCTGTTCTTTCAGATTGAATTTCACCATGAAAACTCCATCTCTAACCCTCCATATTCTTTGAATTTCATCCTTCATATTCTATTAAAGAAACCCTCAACCACTTTAAAAGGGGGAAAACTACCTAGGAACCTACATACAACTGTTGTTTCCCATTGTTTCATACTATCTTTAACCTCATTCTATGGAATTCTACCCATTTTAATACCTTCAATTTCAATAGAGGGATAGTATTTTACCTCTTCTTTGGTGCGATCCTCAAAGAGCTCAGCCCATTGTTTGATTCTTCCACTCTCTTCCTCAACACTGTATGCTCAGCTCTATTTTGCCCCTCCCTTTGTTTCTTCACTACCAATTTTTCCCTTCTTCTTTTTTTCAAGAACACTTGACATCCTCAACACAATATCAATCTTCTTCTTCTCAGATCCCGCCAGCTTCTCCTTCATTTTACCATTACCCAATCCCCCACGAGTGTTTTCTACCACTTATATTTTCTCCAGATATTCAGAAATCTCCTCCTCAATGAAATTCGATCTTCGCTCGAGTACCTCATCAGTTTCCCCCAATTTCTTCTCCTTTCCTTTTTTCCTTTGTAGCTACTCTTTGTGGTTGTCTTTTCTTATCCCCCGATTCCCCCATAGCAGTATCACTAGAGAAACAGAGTGATTCGATCTGATAATTTTTCATGCATTGAGTGTGTAACCGCACACAGAATAGAGAGAAAGCCATGGCAAATGGATCTTCAAATTGTAATTTAACTATTCATTTAGTTATTTTTTCCAACTTTGACCATAAAATTAAATTATTGTACATATAGATATTATTGAGTGATACTTGTTCAATTCGTTAGACGAGAATTATATATTTTCAAATATTCAAAAATATATATTAAGAATTAAACATTTTTCGATCAATTAGTGAAAGTCAAAGTATACAGCTTGTAGTGTAATGGGTCTGGTTTAGTGGTAAGTCACACTCTCTATAACTGAGAGGTACATGATTCAAAATACACCTCCAT
>JAULKK010086269.1:0-17916 GCA_032355705.1 Rubia peregrina
ATTAAAATCCACTTTTATATTGCTATATTGTGCAATTGACTTCTTTCAGACTTCTTTCAAATTAAAATCCACTTTTATATCGTTATATTGTGCAATTGACTTCTTTCAAATTAAAATCCACTTTATATCGCTATATTGTGCAATTGACTTCTTTCAAATTAAAATCCACTTTATATCGCTATATTGTGCAATTGACTTCTTTCAAACTAAAATCCACTTTATATCGCTATATTGTGCAATTGACTTCTTTCAAACTAAAATACACTTTTATATCGCTATTTTACTAAGAGTTTTTCTCTTGAAAAATAATATTGTGCAATTGACTTCTTTGAAATTAAAGTCCACTTTTATATCGCTATTTCATTAGGAGTTCTTCTATTGAAAAATGGTATTTCCACAAGTAATGAAAAATCAAGATTAAACTGTAAATTAGAATAAATCAAGATAAAACTTTCGGCTTACATCAGGTCATAAACTTAAAACTACTACACATTGCATAATATTTTTTTAATATTGTAACTAAAAGTTTTTACCTTTCTATAATTCTAATTCAACTTTCCATAGGCATATGAAAAGACGGTCTTTCCCAAAACTTTATCTTTTCACTGGTAAAAAAATACAAATCATAATTAGAGTCTAATAGTTATACTAATTTTTTCTTTATAAAAATCAGTGTTATGATCTCATTAATTTGAATATTGTTATATCATTGTGTTAATTCTGGGTCATACAACTTCTAACTAACAACTAGAAGTAATATTCCTAAACTTGAATACATTGTTTGGCTAACAAAGTGTAGGATGAGCCTCCCACAAATAAACTTGTCAATCCATAGGAAATTCTTGGATTGAAACTCACGCACCATAGTGGTAGTATGCTACTCGACCCATGTCTCAATGCTTCATCTCCACTGGAATGCATCAACTCTATAATTTTGGCAAGGTTGTTGCTAGATTTCTCCGATCAGCGGTGAATATCGCATGATAGAGAAGTTTCGGGGGCAGTAGTTGTTCATTTTTGTTTTGAAGGAATACAGTACTGTGTTGCCTGCATATTTATTCGGGGTTGATCAGGGTAATCCCCATTAGGTTGCCACAACTTTGTATATATTTTTTTTGGATTTTGCCTCAAAACCATTTTGGAGGTTGTCATTGGTTTCTTTGATCAGCGGTGGGGAGGCATTTATATCATGTTGGAGTCGCAAGATCACCAACAATACACTTAATAACAGGGGTCGATTAGGGAGCATTACCCTCTAAAATTGCTGCAAATGTGGTGTTGCGGGCTAGTGGAGACTCTGGTGTACGCCAGAGAGCTCTGTTCAACGAATTTGAATTACCACAGGAAGACCCATTTGACTATTTTTCAGTGACTTAAAACCATGTACCTACCATAGATTGACCCATTTAACTTTAGCCCACAACCCATCACCACTGCTAAACAAATCATTACGGCAACTAAGAGTGGCCCAGATCTCATTTGTCCAGTTTCGTCCACCGAATCACGTCATCTCTCCGCCACGGCTACCATAAGATTGTCATGGCTACAACCAACCATGCCAAATATTTTTTGGACAACGCAAAGCTCATGGAGTGGGGATGAGTTTTAGGGGTTAGGTTGAATGGAAATATTTTGTCGTTGGATTTGTAATTTAGATTTCAGGGAGGGGCAAGGTGGAGGTGAGGCTGCAACTATCATCCTTCGTTGTTGTGAGGAAAATTGTGCCACCGGGAATCGCCTTGCACCGTCGTCTGCCACTGCCACTCTTCATTGCCGAGAGATCTCCTTCTCCGCGCGACAATGATCTTCTCTTTCTTCACAAGATGCCAACTCCGTACGATAACCTTACATCGGCAACCTCACATCACACATGAACCCTCCATTTCTTTATCGATGGAGGCGAATTCTCTGCGCCATTCTCTGTCACAGGATGTCGCGCGACTTTTGCTTGCTTGTCGCGAAGGACCCGCTAGAAATGTTGCGACCAAAATCGCCGAAGATGGCATTGCAAAAAAAAAAAAACTCTCACATCGGGATGACACCATAGCTTCACCGTCCGCCCCCTTAGATCTACAAGATTAAAAAAGAAACAGGAAAATTACAAGTAAAAAAGTGGGAAGAAAGGCTGCCAGACTATCGATAACGGCAACAGCCTTCCGTAGCTTGGGTTTGTTTTGGAAGAGGTGGGTTCGCGCGTTGTTTAGAGAGATAATGTTTTGACTACTGAGAATGAGAGAATTATAAATCTATTTGAAGTGAGTTGAAACTCATTGTTGGAGTGAGTCACTAAAATTTTACTTCCTCCTTTACTCTATTGTTAACATATCCCTTTTGAGTATTAGAATTTAAAAGATGCTAAATGAGTGATTGGAATAGAATGGAAAGAAGTAAAAGTAAAGTGAGTGGATGTAATAACCTTAAATTTTCTATAACTAGAAAGTGGCAACATTGAAAACGTCTCAGATCAGAAAGTATGTCAATATTAGAGAAATAGAGGTTGTATAATGAAATCATACTCCATTTATTCTTATATGAGTATAATCACTTGATGTGAGTTGGACTTGGTTTAGTGGTAATCCACACTCTCTATAACTGAGAAGTCCAGGGTTCAAACCACACCGCTGTCAAGAATTGTGATTATTAGAGAAATTTCATGAAAGGGATTACCCCAGCGTTATGAGACCGTGTCGGTGATCCCCGTTGTGGTTTCCCAACCTACAGATGTTCGATGAAGGTGAGATCATGGTGGTTCCGGTTTCGATGGAGGCGGTTTGTTGGTGGTACATGGTTTGGGTGTTCTCAGGAGAGCGTCTCTCTAGCTATTCAAATTAATGGAGGTTCATGCTCCACTGAACTTCAATAGATTCAATGGTGGTGTTTCCTAGTTAGGTCGTAGAGTAGGATGTATAACTGTAATTTGGTTGATTGTATGTAATCTTTCAAAAAAAATGTGAGTTAAATGTTTTTCTAACCCTACGTTTATGATGAGAGTGACAATATAACCTTGTAAAACCAAAAGGTGCCAAACTAACCCTATATTTATGATGAACTGTTCCGATATAACCTTTCGGCCACATTTCAGCTTTGACTCACTTATTTAACTGTTGACCGGACCAGAAAAGATATATTTACCCTCTGGCATTTCAGCTTAAGTTTTCTTCCAATTTTATCCCTCCTAGTGCCGCCAGCAACCACCACTCACCACCCTCTCCCGTCGCCAGCCCCCACCACCTGTCACACTCTCCCCACCACCCGTCAAACCCTCCTCCCACCACCACTCCACCACCACCTTTGCCAAACCCTCACCCCACACCCGGCAGAAAACTTTCACTGCTGCTTCTCCTTCCAATTCCCGACGCGCCTCTAAAATTTGATTGTAATGCTCGCTAGTGGCGCTGCGACACTCCGACACAGGAAGCTCAACCCGCTGGTAGTGGAGGTGAAGGAGACGGCATCGACATATATGTCTTCGTCGGCACAGATGGTGTTGCACTCACCGGTGATGAAGTCGAATGAGACGTCATCTGAGGTTATTTGCGGATGAAACTTGCCGATTTTCTCCTGCACCGATTTGTTCCCCACCACCAGCCACCCGCGACTTTGAGATTCACTTCTGATTTGCTGCCTCCCGCCATCGATTTGCTCCTAATTTTCTCCCCGCTACCATTTGCCTGCGACTTCTTGATTTTCTCCCAATTTTCAGCCACCTACCACCGGTTTGCTCCCCGTCACCAGCCATTCGCGGCTTCAAAATTTTCTCCAATGGAGTTGATTTGTTGGATAGAGGTGATTTACTCCGACCTCCTGATTTGCTCTGTCGCATGAACAAAAAAAAGAACGAAAAAGAAGAAGAGATGGAGGGCTAGTTTGGTCTTTTTTTAATCCAAGGACAAAATTGGCATTTCCTTAATTTTCAATCAAAATTCTTATTGGCAATCGAAGTCAACGCATCCCAGACTTATATTGGCATATACTTCATAAAGTTAGAGTTATTTTGGCACGCTCTGGTTTTAAAGGGTTATATTGGTTATTTCACCCAAAAATCAAGGTTATTTTGGCACTTTACTCAAAAAGTATAATCACTTAATTATACTCATACATGAATGCTCTTCAAAAAGATAAAGTCATCACATGAGAGTCACGTGACAACTTTTAGGGATAGTTACATTCTATGTTACCTTGACATGTGGGGATAAGAGAATCGCGTATTGATTCGATGCGACATGATGTACATTGAAATTTGGCTGAACTATGTATCGATAAACGAATCCGAGAGCGGATGTGGGTATCGGAAGAAAGGGACGAATGATTTGGAAAGATTAGAAGTTTATCTGTTTTACACACGTAAGAACACACAATCTTGTGTAATAATATACCACAATTTTTATATTAAGAATAAGAGCAATTCTTTAATATGTAATAATACCACACAATCTTATTATGAAAATAAGAACATAATAATAATATATAATATCATAAGAACACAATGTCATACCATGTTATATAGAATATGGCCACAATGTTATACTCCCTCCGTCCCGCTAATATTGGCATGTTTGCTTTATGGACACTGTTCTCTATCAAAGTTTGATCGCATATTTGAATAGATATATGAACAATAATATATACATATGTGATATTGTTCAATTCGTCGCAACACATAGTTTTTGAAAAGTAACTTTTTATTTCCCGTTATTATACGTAGGTAAAGATATTAACTGCCGAACACGTGTCTGGGATAACGTGCATAAAGCACTTATGCCAATATTAGTGGGACGGAGGGAGTATTGAACATCCAAGCAGTGAAATAGAGGCCAAAACTGAATTGAAGTGACGCAGCAAACCCGACCAAATAATAGGGTTAAAGAGGAGCAATGGTGACGCCACCGCCGTGGAAATATTTCCCCACGCTGTCTTTACCCGCTAATCAGACATCACCCAACGCCAAAAAACTCGCCACCGCCGACGAATCCTTCAAAGTCATCTGTATCCGGCTGCTTCGATGCTACCGCTGCCTACGAACACTGGCGCAGATCCCTACACGCCGCCGCCGACGAATCCCTCAACGTCGTCTGTACTCGGCCGCCGTCGAAGCCGATTATGTCCGTGATTCTGAAGCACCAGATTTTAGGGATCTAGTGTGAGAATAAGAAGAGTTTAGGGTCTATTGGACATACGACGTTGGAGAAATTGAAGAACCCAGTCGGAAAAAGTGCTAGCAAAATGCAAAATGCAAAATCAAAGTGCCAAAGAAATTGGAGAGAAATTGAACAATTAGTTTGAAGTTTTATTTTTTAAAATAAGGGTAAAATAGTCAATTCCTAAAATTCCAGTCAAATTATGGTCTCCAGGGTTATATTAGCACTTTCGATCAAATATTAGGGTGATAATTGCACTTTCAAATTTTACAGGATCATATTGGCACTTTCGACCAATACATAGGGTCATTTCAGCACTTAACTCTAATATATTTTTGTTTTCGATTTATTCTTTTGTTTAACGATGAGGCACTACCTTCTCGAAGAAGACAACCAGTGCGTCATGTATTTTGCAATTTAAATTCCTAAAATCACAATCGCCTCAATTGCGTTGCTCCGCCACTGGAGCCCAACTTCCCGCTGCGACGCTGCCAGTCACCTCTGCACGTCTACACCACATTGGTTATCGCAATTCCACTGCGATTACCCCATCACTGGCTGCACCTCTATTGCCCCAACATTTATATCTCAGTTTCCCCCAGCTCTCTGTGGCTAAATCCCTTTCTCTTTCAAGCTTTTGTTGGGTTGCTAATCTCTCCCCCCAATATTGATATTACTGATTGAAATCCAGTGAATGTTGTTGTTCAAAGAGAGTTGCACACACCTGAATCTAATCATTCCTGCATCTGCCTGGAATTTGATATATCTAGCACTGGCACAAAGTAAGTTTTACCTTCTTTTCAGACCCATTCGATGGCTATTCAGGTAATTTTTGTCTTGAGGTTTGTATACCCTTTATTATTTTATTGCAAATATTGGATCTTTTTTGAAAAATATACTGATTGTGGATTTGTACAGCCATCACCAGGATGTTTGTGATGCAAAAGTTGGTGGTGAACTGTTGCATATCATCCTTGCAAAGGTTTGTTTTGACAGTTATCTCCATATATTCTCGTTCAAGCCACCAAAAGTAGTTGCTAGGTTTGGGTGCGCATCTCAAAGTTGTATCCTCATTTTCTTGCATTTCCTGCAAACATATATTTACTTTTTGGGCATTTCATGATTTGATAACATAAGATTTTCGGGGATGTGTTTTGTTTGTGCATTGAGGTGATGTATGTTGCTTTTACGTTTCACCGAGGTTTTAAATGATCGTGCAAATGTCCACTTTGTACTAATCGGTTTTAAGATGATGTTGTGGAAATTAAGGGTTTATTTAGATGTAATGATGTTCGTGTGTGGTGTAGAATCTAGATATTAGGTCCTTGGCTGAGCAAGATACTCCAAGTCTCCAAAGAATGGTGCAGGGAACCTCATTTGGGTTAAAATCTAGCTACGTGGTTATGTGTTTCGTGTTGTCGAATTCTTGATGGAAAACATGGTTAATGCTCACTGTGTTAAGGATTTTTTTTGTAGCTTGATTGGCTTAACAAGTTTATTTAGGCTATGTGGCCTAATTTGGACAAGGTTTATGCTTGACTGATGTCTTGCATATTTGTTAGTTTGTACATTTTTTGCTCTTTTTTATCACATTTCTGATAGGTTTGATTGTCAGGCTATCTGCAAAATGGTGAAGACAGTAGCTATGCCAATCATAGCAGAACAAATACCTTAGTATAAGATTGAATATGTTGAGTTTGAAGCACTAATGTTAGGCAGAAGATTGCTGAATTGTCTGCCCTGTTTCATGCCATGCTTAACGGATGTTTCATGGAAGCGCTTCTTGAGGAGATGTATTTGTCTGACAATAATATATCTCTAGAGGAGGGTATGAGGTTCATTATTGAATTAGCGCATAAGGGCGATTAGATGAAGTGTCTCCTCATCCGTTGCTGGAAATTATTGTTGTTTTCTAATAAGTTTTCTGTGAAAAGCTAAAGGTTTGTTGTTATCAGAAGCTTGCTTTATTGGTTTCTTCTATCCAAGATGCAACAGAGCTCATGAACTTCCTCAGTGTCTAAACGATGATCAGGTTGTTAAGCTGTTATGTTGTTCAAGCAATGAGCAAAGGTCACTAATTGTTGGCGCGACAACATTTTCTCTCTATGTTTCTTGGGTGAAGTCTCCTTCAATCTTGATCCTAGGTCAGATGGAACAATTCTTATCTTTCAGCAGTTAATGGAATATTTAGAAACCACAAGCCGAAAATGGTGGCGTTTCATCATTTAGCATGTGTTAGGAAAGAATATGACGAAACTGAACATCTATTTGAGGTTGCGTTGAGAGTGGGTCATGTATATTCAATTGTTGGTTTGGCTAGATTGAGTCAAATACTGTTAGTTTGCCTTTCAGACCATGTACCTTTCTTCCAGACCATCATGCGTAGCTTTTTGAAATAGTGTTATGATAGCAAGTTTAGCATTCTAAAATACCAAACTTTTGTTTTCGTCACTTTTTCCTCTTTGTGAAATAGTGGCTTGATACATTTAGTGTCTACAGGTCTTACAAAAGGCTTTGGATGAATGAGATTTACAAGTCATTCTTTTTTCGATTGCCCTACTAGTATTTTTATACTCTCTGATCAAAGTTTGATAATGTTGACTATTAAATAGTAAGTGTGCGGCTTATAATGGGATGGAAAAATATTCCATATGTCCCACTAAAAATTGATTAATATTTTTTTTTATATTTTCAATGGTCACGTATAACCTATTTTTCATGATAACATAAATTATTTCATATTCTTGCTACTATTTTTATAACGTAAATTATTCATCTACAACCTTTAATATCTTATTTATGTAAAATACATTTATATCATTTTTGTTTAAATATAAAATAATTATTATATATCAACAAAAATCAAGTCATTTTAATTAAAAAATATAAATTAAAACCCGATTATAATATTAATAAATTTTTAAATTTATTTTAAACACTGCATCATGTATAATTTTCATATGAGTTCGTCTCTTGAAAAACGATCTTTCCATAAATTATGGAATGACCAAGGTTTGAATTGGAAATTAGAATAAATGAAATAAATTTTTCAGGTTGCGTTAATCAGTTCATAAATTTATAACTATTGCACGTTGCATAATAAATTTTGAATATTTCTACTAAAACCTTTTACCTTTCTATTCTTCTAAATAAACCCCGTTTTCCACAATCCTATGAAAATATGGTTTTCCCAAGATTTTGCCTATATTATATTCGTTTAAATATAAAATACATACTCCCTCTGTCCCACTATAAATTTCTTATTTAATTTTTAAGAGTCATTTTTGAAACTTTAACCCTAAATATAAATTAATATTAAAAAAATAAAAATATATCATGTTAGATATCGTTAGAATTGTCTTAACATTTATTTTCCAAATATCAATTTTTTATTTGATATTATTATGGGTAACTAGATATATTTACGGTCAAATATGCTCATTGGAAACCTTAAAAAAGTAAATAAGAAATTTGTAGTGGGCAGAGGGAGTATATATATTTTAAAGAGTTTGTCTCTTGAAAGACGGTCTTTCCATAAATTATGGAAAGACCAAAATTTGAACTGCAAATTAGAAAAAATGAAGACAAAAATTTTGAATTGCATTAATCGAGTCATAAACTTAACATTACTACACGTTGCATAATAAATTTGTAATATTGCAACTAAAACCTTTTACCTTTCTATTATTCTAACTAAACCCCTTCTTCTAAGACTTTAACTAAGTATATTAAATTCGTTTAAATATAAAAATAATTAGCTATTACTCCCTCAGTCCCAACAAAAATGGTATATTTACCTTTTCAAGTTTTGACCCTAAATATAAATTTATATATATAATAAAAATATCATGTGAGATATTGTTAGATTTATCATAATATCTATTTCATAAATATCAATTTTCATGCAATATTTTTATATGTAGTTGAAGATATTGACGGTCAAACGTGATCACTGAAAACTGTGAAAAAATAAATGATCATTTTTATTAAAATGGAGAGAGTATATAGCAACAAAAATTAAGCCAATTTTAAAAATTAATTTTTTTACAATATTAATAAATATATTAATTCATTTTAAATATTGAATTGTGGTTAATGTATATAGTCTATATATCTATAAGTCTTCTATAATCTATAATAAATTCTATGAATATAATTAAAAGATCAACTTTTGGTCAAATATTTCTCCCACACTTATCCATGTCACCTTGCCAAATATCACTTCTACACTTAATCTTGTCAATTTGCCAGCTGTCAACCATTGTACATAGTAAACTTAAAAAAGTGTATCTATTCTCCTATTTATCTTTCTTGATGCATTTCATCTGCATCTATTATTCCATATATCCACCTTTTAAATTTTGGTTCGGTTAATCAGCTTCATCCCGAATGTTAACCTGTTTGCCGATTTTTGTCTTTTAATTTTAGTTTTATTTTATATTTTGTGTACATAAAACTGTAGTAATGTAATTATTATATGGCAAAGTCTTGGGAAAGACCGCCTTTCCATAAGTTTATGGAAAGACGGGGTTTAATTAGAATTATAAAAGGTAAGAGGTCTTACTTGCAATATTAAAATTTTATTATGCAACATGTAGTAGTTATAAAGTTTATAACCCGATTCATGCAACCCGAAAATTTTATCTTAATTTTTTTTTCTAATTTACACTTTAAAAATTGGTCTTTCCATGACTTATGGAAAGATCATCTTTCAAGAGACGGACTCTTATATGAAAATTTGAAATTTCGAGATTGAAAAAAAATGAGTGAATGAAATATATTCATTTGCTATATTGCAACGAGGACAACAAAATATCAATTGAAGGGTGATTTAATATTTTGTTGTCCTCCGTTGCAACGAGTTTTTTTTCTTTTTCCTTAAAAGACATTTCAAAATATAAGTGACTATACTTTAATCCTAGAAGTTATCAAAATGAGAATTTTTATAATTGGTCTGTTACAAGATCTAACAAGAAACTTTCTCTTTGCTTTATTATAGTATAAAAGAAAATATAACAAACTTTAAAAAATAGACAAAGAGAAAAGAAATGTGTCAAACATAAGGAAAGGGGTTGTGTACTTTTTATTTATATTTTTTTGAAAATCATTCAAAAACGCCCAGCAGCGATTACGATTAGTGGAATTGACATCTAACCTAACTAGCATCTACCAATAACTAACATATATGTCAATCAGACTGATTGTTTGTGCTATTACAGATTAGAGATCTAATAAAATTGTAACGCCGCTCTCAGGGGTATTAACTCTCTTCTCGCAAAAACTATGATCACTTGGCAAAGAGGACTTTATCACGCATCAATATCACTACGTCAAACATGAACCTTTTACAACTGCAACACCACTTGATACAACCACGATCTATGTTGTTCAACATGTAAACACCTTGAAAAATACAAATCTGAAAAATCCGAATAATTAAAACCCAAAGATTAAATCACAAATAAAATTATCAACACATGGTCTATACAAGCATATCAAGAATAACACATCAATACGAACAATTAAATCGAGTTATCATTATGAATACAACAATCTAACTTTTAATATCAATTGAAGGGGATGTATATTTTTAATATCAATGAGAACACAAATTTTAACTTAGAGTTTCCTCTCTTTAGTAGATTATTACATTTAAATATATGAGCAGTATGGGAAATGAAAATTACCTGGAACAATTTTAATAGAAATAGAAATTTGTAAATAGGATAATACTAGTGACATAGAGGGAGTAAGTTGTAAAATAAAATTTTACATCAAAATTTAGAAAATATAAGACAGACATTCCCTTCATTTCACTTGTATATTATTTTTATAAAGTATTTTGATCTTTTGTAAGGTAAATATATAGAAGAGATTAAAAAGTAAATTGGTTGATGAAAAATGACCTAATTTAACATTTTAAATGGAATGAAATAGTTCTATTAAACGTCCAAGAAAATAAGACACCTTTAACACACAAAAATGGAGAGAATAATTAACTTCTAATGCTTTATGTTTTGACAAACTCTTGGCAAAGATCGTATTCCATATACATATGGAAATAAAGGGTTGAATTAGAATTGCATAAAAGGTAAAATATTTTAGTTGCAATATTAAAATTTTATTATGCAACGTGTAATAGTTATAAGTTTATGACCCGATTAATGAAACCTGAAAGTTTTATCTTGATTTTTTTAATTTGATATATAAACTTTAGACATTTCATATAACTTATAGAAAGACTGCCTTTCATGAGTCCGTATGTTGAAAGACAGTCTTTCCATAAGTTAAGGAAGACAAAGGTTTAAACGGTAAATCAAAAATGAAATTAAGATAAAATTTCCAGGTTTCATTAATCGGATAAATTTATAACTAATGCACGTTGCATAATAAAATTTTAATATCGCAAATAAAACCTTTTAACTTTCAATAATTCTAATTCAACTCATCTTTCCGTATGCATATGGAAAGGCTGTCCTTTCCAAGATTTTAGAGTATTATTATACATTGAATTTAACTCAAATAATATGGCCTTATGTAGTAAGGCGGTGGTGGTTACTTGCAGCGTACGAAAAGGCAGTCCCACCTCAACCTCCGGTGGAGAATATTAATAGAATATTAAATGAATTAGAATCATGTTAAGAAAGGAATACTCTTTCTGATTAGTTTTGTACATATCATTTTACATATCTGATTCTACCTTGTATACCCTTTGTACTCACTATATATATATATATGAATACACACAACCACAATTATTTGTGGGTTTTACATTCTATCATGGATTTAGCCAGGTCTCTCTAAAAATTCTCTGCCTTTTCCAAATCTTTTTTTCCCAAAAATCTTCGATCTTGGCAATGCCCACCTATCGTTCTCATCGATCGCCGCCGCTCACTCAGTGCCGCCAATCACTGATCGAAGCTACCGCCGGACGTGCTGCTCACGCACCATCCACATGCTGCCGGATTCACGCCCACACACCCACACGTCCTCTTCGCGTGCCGCCAGATCCGATCACGTCGTCCTTGATTTTCTGATTTCGTTCGTTGATATTCCTAGTCCACACACAAAGGTTGAATCAGTCGTCCATTGTCATTCACAAGCTTGCTGTGTGTTTGTTGTGATTTGATTTCTCTTTTGTGCTTGGATCCGCTGTTGCTTGTTCCTGATGTCCACCATTATGCTTCAATCGTTGATCAACTGCATCACCATTAAGCTTGATGGTTCCAACTACTCTCACTAACGTACTCGGGTTACCTCTGTTTTAAGAACTATCGAACTAATTATTTATGTTGATGGTTCTGTTAAGTGTCCTGATGCTCCGACAAGCTCTTCTTCCAAGGAATCCGATGATAAGGCTTCTGGGAATGCTGCTACCTATGATGCTTGGAATTCAGATAGATCAGCTAGTCCAAGCTGCACTTTTTTCAACCCTGACTCCGTCTACAATGTCTGCAGTTGACGGTATGTCAACTACTGCTAAGGTATGGGATGGTTTAGTTACTAAATATCATAATAATTCTTGTGCTTGTCGCCTTTACCTCTGTGATCGTTTATATGGACTTCGTCAAGATGACCAGTCTGTTTAGGAATACAACTCTCATTTTTAGCACATACTTGATGAATTGCTTGTTCTTGGTTATCCTCTTAATGATGAGGATATTTCTATTGTTTTTTGTCGAGGCTTGAATGATAAACTCTCACAGTTTTCATCTACTCAAATGGTGAAAGACCCTTTACCTCATTTACACACCATTGTTGCTGATGGTGATCCTTTAGAATTTTCACTCAAAGCTCGCTCATCTACCTCTGGATCAGTACCCTCTGCATTTTTCTGCTTCTCAACAGGGGTTTGGACTTGCTAACCACGATAGAGGAGGCGGCAATTTTATGCGAGGGAGAGGCGGCGATCGGACACCGTTACCGGCCGGTGGTGACGCTCCTCCACAAGGAAGTCAGCCCACTTATGTATGCCAGTAGTGCCATCATCCTGGTCGTCTTGTTGAGCTTTGTTACAAATTGTCACATGTTGCTCATGAATAAGTTAATTCTGTGGACATAGCTCAGCCACATTATCAGCAACTGAATGACACTCCTGATTGGTACATGGACTCTGGTGCTGCCAATCACATGACTGCTTCGGCTTCCAACCTGGATAGCATTGCTCTTTATAACGGTAATCGTTGTGTTTATTTTTACAATGGTTCTTCTTTGCATATTTTCCATGTTGGAAATTCTCGAATTTATGATTCCCTCACTTTATCTGATGTTTTAGTTGTTCCGAATATCACCACAAATTTATTTTCTATTGCCAAGTTAACAAGGGATCTAAATGATGTTGTTTGTTTTGATGAAAAAACTTTCACTATTCAGAACAAGGTTACTAAGAAGCTCGTGGCTCGAGGACACAGTGAGGGAGGTCTCTAAATTTAGATTATGGTGGTGCTACTTTAGTTTCTTTTGCTAATTCAAATAAAGTCAAGGCCTCATTTGAGCTATGCCATAGTCGGTTAGGACATGTTTCTTTTTCTGTTATTTCATCATTGAATAAGACTGGTAGTTTGTGAATTACTAGTTTGCTCCCTAAGCCTCATTTATGTACTTCTTATGAAATGGCTAAAGGCAAGCGTATTTATTTTAATGATAATTTAAAACACACACCACACATTCTTGATTTAGTTCATTGTGACCTATGAGGACCCTCACCTGTTGTCTCTCGTGCTGGGTACCTTATGTCATTTTTATTAATGATCACTCTCGGTTTACTTGGTTATGTCCTTTGCGATGCAAGTCCGATTTTGTGGAGACTTTATATGCAATTTGAAACTTTTGTTGAGAATATGTTTTCTACCACCATTAAAGTTTTTCAGAGTGATGGTGGAACCAAGTTTGTGAATCATCGCATGCGAGCTCATTTTGCATCTAAAGGTATTCATCATCAACTTTCATGCCCTTACACTCCAGAGCAAAATGGTCGTGCAGAGAGGAAGCATCGTCATATTGCAGAGACTAGTTTATCGATGCTCTATCATTCTTGCCTTCACCATTCATTTTGTTATGATGCTTTTTCCACAATAGTCTACATAATTTTTAGACTGCCCACTCCGATTTTATCTGGTCAGTCTCCTCTCTCCATTAGTTTTGGTACTACACCAGACTACTCCAATTTTCATCCATTTTGTTGCCATGTTTTCCCTTACTTGAGGCTATATGTTGCGCATAAACTAGCCCCTCAAAGTTTTTCCTGTATATATTAGGATTACAGTTCACAATACAAGGGTTACAAATGTTTTGATCCTCTTGCAAAGAAGGAGTACATCACTTGTCATGCCAGATTTGATGAGTCAGTTTTTCCAGCTACATGTACTATGCCTGTTACAGATGCTTCATCACTGGATGTTTCAGCATTTTTAGAGCCTTCGTCAGTTCCATCGGAGGCGTTTGAGCTATATGCTCCTTCAGAATTACCCATTATTCTGGAGGATTTAAATTTTCAAATTTCACTAGGAGCTCCGCACTCTTCAAAAAATTATGTTTGTTTGCCAGTGGATAACCAACAACATGATCGACACCAGCCAATGCCGCCAGCACAGCCGACGATGCAGCCGCCGCCGATTCACACGCCGGTGATACCAGCCGCATGTCGCTCACATGCGCCAACCAACCTATCGCTGACAGCTCCGGTGACTCCAGCCTTCTCCGCGTCTGCCTCAGATTCTATGCCAGCCTCAGGTTTCGTGTCCACCTCAGGATCCGAGCCTCCCCGACTCCAGTCCCTTCTTCCAGACATCCAATGGCTACTCATTCTCGCACTGGTTCTTTTCAGTTCAAGGATTTCTCTGATTATGATATTTCTGATTTATTGAGCTCTTTATTTGTGAAGATCGAGCCCCGTAGGACCCTGAATGGGTTGCTATTATGGACTCTGAAACGGCTGACCTTCGTGATCAGCAGACGTGGGAATTGGTTCCGCGTCCACCACATGTTAATGTTGTTGGCTCAATTTGGGTTTATCGTTTGGAGTACAAGTCTGATGGTTCACTTGATCGGCATAAGGCCATGTTAGTTGCTTAAGGTTTTTCACAAGTACCAGATTTCGATTATGATAATAATTTTATTCCGGTGGTGAAGGCATCTACTGTTCGTAATGTTTCATCAATAGGTGTCACTAGAAACTGGCCTCTGCGACAGCTTGATGTTAAAAATACTTTTTAAAACGGTGTTCTTGATTCCCAAGTTTACATATATTGTTTTTCCAGTTTTTATAGTCAAACATGTGTTTTTTGTGTTGTTTTGAGTCGATAATTTGGCATGAAGAAATTCTAGTGGCTTTTGATAAAAGTACCATGCCGGTTGTAAACTTCATTGTAACAAATTTGGTAAATTTGATATGCCTTGAAGTTTTTCAAAGAAATTTCTATGATTTGTGAAATTTGATTGATATGATTTTTGGGATGAAGAAAAAGGACAAGTTTAATTGAATATTTTTAGCCTAGAAAGTGAGGTTTGAGCTAGAGTAGAGCACTCTCTACATCAATCTTTATTCTGAGAGATCACATTGTTATAATTGGAGTTGTTATGTGTGAAAGTGATGGAAGGCACTAGGATGAACCACACAGCTTAAATTGCCTACCAATTACATTAACCCCTAGTGAAACACTTTGAAGCTTTGACTATGTTCTTTGATATGAGTTACTATATATTTAAGCCAAAGCCTTGTTTTATCCTTTCTCTTGGCCCTATTATGCATGTTCTTGGAGCTGAAGTTGACGAATTAATCCACTGTGTTCTCTTGAGTTGGTGACATTATTGAGTATGTGTTCAATTTGCTCAGACAGAACGGTTTCAAAATTGAAGGCTGAATCTTATTATGAACAGTGACGTGGGACCAAACTGAAGGGGTAGCCGAAAAGAAGAAAAAAACTGAATTGTTTGTCATGTTGCGATTTTCCCCCAAAAGTACTGATTTTGGACTGTGTAGGAGGAGAAGAATGGTGTTGGAAAAAATCAAAAAAATGAAAAAAGAGGGAAAAAATAGCACATACATTTGATGTGATATTACTTGGCTATCTCTTACTAGCCATGAGTTTGAAGATTGTTGGTGAATGTCTACTATACATGGATGATTGGTCAAGAAAAAGACATGCATAATATTTTGATCGATATTGTTTGAGCTTGAAACCCTAGGATTTCACCAATCTAAATGGTCCCTAGCCCCGTTA
Organism: Rubia peregrina; assembly: GCA_032355705.1. NCBI lineage: Eukaryota > Viridiplantae > Streptophyta > Magnoliopsida > Gentianales > Rubiaceae > Rubia > Rubia peregrina. The sequence continues at coordinate 16,361 of JAULKK010086269.1, forward strand.
CAACCCTTGAGAAAGACCTTCCTGATTTGCATATTAACTTCTCTATATTATAACTTGTGAATTATTTGAGTGATTGTCCTTAATATCTTGAGAGTGATTGTGTGAAACTGTGAGAAAATATTAATTGCTTGTCTGATTTTGACTAAATTGATGTTAGATTTCCTAATCTTGAATATTTTCATTTCAATTACTTTGAGCATTGATGATTTTCAGGTGCGTTAACGTGATCTTTACTCCTTGGCAGGGGAAAATTTATCATTATAAGAGCAGAATCTAGAGTTTTTAAATGTTTAATTTTCTTCCGTTTCATTGTGTGATTTGTGTTTCTATTTTCCATTTTCATTTTCTTTTTGTAGGGTCATTTTAGATAGAGACTTACGAGGGAATGAGAATTCATAAACACTGTGGATTATTGATTGATCTTATATTCTTCACTTCATACTTGAGGGCAAACATGATGTGCTATATATTGTGTTCATATTTTGTGGGATTATTATGATTTTATTGAGATATAATTTGCACTTTAGGTGTTTTTGGTGCAGAAATTCGTGGAATATGAAGAATTTGGGAGGGAGCTATACATTGTACTCCTTTTCCCTTAACCAACGGTTTTTTCATTGGGTTTTCCAGGTTAAGGTTTTTAATGAGGCGATGTGCTCCAATAGAAAATGTTCTTATTTTATGAGACATTATTACAGGGATGAAGAAAGGGAGGCAAAAGTGGAATTGCAGATGTTATGGGTGAAAAGTGAATTAATGAAGATATGTGGATTTGAAGAAAATAAAGATATTCACTGTCCATATTGACAAAGATTGTATTATCTCTTTCCAATTGAAATTACTTAATTTTAGGAATTAGATATTTAGAGTTAGAATAAATAGTATTTTATTTCTTTTTTCTTCCGTAAAAAGAAAAGGAATTAGAATTGGTTTTTGTTTTGGTTTCGGTTTCGATTTCGGTTTCGGTTTCGGTTTCGGTTTCTTACACCTACACGCATGTTATAAATACATACATGGTCTGCGGCATAAAACATGTACATATTGTAGGAATATTAGTTTAAGAAGAGTTACGCAACAGTAGTTAGTTTTGGAGTTTAGTTTATTTTTTATATTGTATTAGAGAGACGAGGTTGAATGCTTTTGCCTTCAGGAACATAATTTTGAATCACCAGGAGTACGCCAATCTAGTTTCATTCAAGGTTTGGTAATTTTATCCGGTTATTATTTTATTTAGTTAATTATGTTTAATTATTATATTATTTATTCATTTAGTTTAATTATTACGAGTAGCTAATTTATATATCGGCATGGAATAACGAGCATTAGTTTATGAATCGTGAGACCTAATTGTTTTATAGTTGATTCTTATGTGTTCTTGATTGTTCTTGATTTAATTTTATTCTTGATATGCTTAAGTTTGATCAACTTGAATATTATTAGGATAATGCTATATAATTCCACCAATATGTAATCATTGAAAATGGTTTGTAAATAGCAAGTTCTTGTGAAAAAAAGCTAACTAGCTAAGACTATAATAGCAATATGGAGAACAATTA
>JAULKK010086377.1:0-17916 GCA_032355705.1 Rubia peregrina
ATCCCATCCGGTCTTCTAGCAATCTCTATACCCAAGAAATACTTAAGTGTACCAAGATCCTTCATATAAAAACAAGAACTCAAGTATTTCTTGAATTCAGAGATGAGCGACGAAGAACTACCAGCAATGACCAAATCATCCACGTAGACAAGCACATGCAAGGAAACTGAGCCACGTGTAAAAGCAAATAAAGAGTAATCTGCCTTACTCTGAACAAAACCAAATGCACGTAAAGCCTGAGCTAACTTTGCAAACCAATTGCGAGGAGCTTGGCGAAGACCATAAAGAGATTTCTGAAGGCAACAAACCTGACCAGGAGGCGCATTGCAAGGTGGAGGTCACATATATAAATCCTCATGTAAATCACCATGGAGGAAAGCATTATGCACATCCATCAGGTGAAGATCCCAACCACGAATGACTGCAACTGATAAAAACAAACGAACCGAACTCATCTTCGCAACGGGAACAAATGTTTCAGTATAGTCAATACCTTCTTTCTGGCGATTGGCAAGAACCACCAGAAAATCTTTGTGACGCTCAATGGAACCATCAGATTTGAAATTGGTACGGTACACCCATTTGCATCCAATGACAGTCTTATGCAGAGGTAGTGAAGAAAAATTCCAAGTCTGATTGCGCTCAAGTGCATTAATCTCATCAGCTATAGCATCACGCCAATGAGCATACTTGGAAACCTCAGAGTAAGTGGTAGGATATGCACTAGAAGTTATTGCACTCAAAAATCTAGAATGCGTACTGGAAAATTTATTACAATTTACAAAATCAGTTAAAGGTTAGAGAACACCTGAGGAATATGATGTCGCAGGTGTGGTTGTAGCAGTGGAGGGGGTTATTAATATTAGCAATAGATCAGACATATATTGCAGATGAGTAGGAGGTCGACGATCATGACCACTCTGCCGTGCAGTAAGAAGCTCGGACTGAGGTGGCGGCACCAAAATATTTTTTGACGAGCCAGGAGGCGGAGACGAGCCAAAGGAAGGAGATGCCAGAGAGTTGGGCGACACGGCGGTCAGAGTCGCATCTAGTGGCGAATGGTCAGGGGGTGGACGGAGGCGCGTGCGTTACTATCGTCTTTAGGACAATTTGGTTGTCTGGCATGCAAACACTTGTAGTATTTATTTGTATCTTCCCTTCTGTTCAAACAATAAGAGTTTGTCCAGTATCTAAAACTGATAACATTTTCATGCTTTTTATTATAAGTATGCAATGCTTCGACATTTACTGTTTTCACTCCTGCAAGGCTTTCGATGACATCTCTTTGATTTCAATCAAGGAAATCTCCTCATGTGTTTGAAAACAAATACATGATTTAATGTGATCAGTATATGTTTTAAGGTATTAAATATAGTCTATATGCAATTTTAAATAGCTACAAAATTATGTAGCCTTTGTTCTATGTACTATAATAAATATTAGTTGTAGGCCAACATATTCATGTTTTTCCAAAACAAAAACGATTCCGGAGCATCGGCCAAAATTTTCTAGTTTTAGGAATTTAGGGTTGAAGAAGTCTCGACCATAGAGATAGAAATGAAACATGTGGAGAAGGAAAAATGGAAGAAAGAAGTTTAAAAAAAAGGACAAAATTGGTCATAATTGACATGTAACTTTTGATAAAGTCAGTTATAATGGAGAATGCCCTAAGACCTACAAACCATATTTCAAAAGATTTCGTCACCTATGAGATCGTCTCATGGTAAGATCAGGGGTAAACTATAAAATATGATATACTCATAAAATAGAAAGTTTAAAATTTGGGGGTCAAGTTCATAATATTTATTATTCGGGGTCTTCTTTAAAAGATGAGTAAAATATTAGGGATTAATCTGCAAATTTACGGGAAAAATATATACCATTCTTATCCCTCAATAAATTCGGCATCGTCATCGCACCTCTGCCATCATAATTTGAATTGTGGTGGTCGACATGGGCTGAGCTCCTCGTCGGGGCGACTGTCGAGTCAAATTTGTTGTCTTTTATGGAGTTTCACTATCGAAGTTAAAGTCGCATTGGTTGGAATATGGGCTAAACTTTGCTGGGTTTGGATTACATTTTCAAGGGAATTGAAATTTCCATGGCTTTATACAACTCAGAGTTTCACTTCATGTCCAATACTCGAAAATAGGCATCTGAAGATTCATGGAGGAAAATCCGAAGAACGTAGTGAAGAATACAGGTACAGTAGAAGTCAATGGAATTTCGTCGTCGGAATGAGCTGAGCTCCTCTTCGGGTTAAAGGTCAGTGGGACTCACGAAGTTTCGCTGGTCAAAATGGACTGAACTCCTCACCGAGCTAGAAGACGTTGGGTTTCATGAGTTTCGTCGTCAGATGATTGATGTCACTCGAACACTAGTGTCGGGTTGAGCTCAGGTAGGGGTAAATTCAGGTAGCGCTTTTATTTTTGGGCCAAAATATTATGGTTTGGCTTGATATTAAACTCAAATTCAATTTGGGCTGATTTTAAACTCAACTAGAAATTATAAACAACAAATTAAATTAATTTAAAATCATATGAAAATGTTTAAAAATCCAACATCAAAAAAATAATTAAACATAAAACATCAACCAAATTCATTGCATGTCATAAATCCAAAATCAAATCAAGATAATTAAACCTCAAACCTCAAATATAAATATAAAAATAGTCATAAAAATAAATTGTTAAAAATAAAATTAAAACAATGAAAATACTATGACCTTAAAATAGTTAAACATCAAATAAAAGACTAAAAATAAACATCAAATTACAATAGTTAAACATCGTGTAAAATACTAAAATACAAATAAAATTATAATAAGTAAACATCATATTAAAATCACTATAACACACATAAAATTAAAAAAGATAAACATCAAACCAATACCAAAAAAATATTTAAAAAATTAAATACATATAAAGCATAAAACATCAAGTCCACATAAAAAAATATGTCACTGATATTGAAAAAATATAAAGCATCATTAATAAAATTTAGAAAACTAATTCAAACCGATGAAACATCAAATAATACACAAAATTTTAAAAAAAATGTCAATATCAATTTATAAAAGAACTCGCTGAAAAACTAACACATCAATCAAAATGAAAGTATAAATTATAAATTTAAATTTAAGAAAATAAAATATCACTACCTGGGGTCAACATGTATAAAGTGACAAAAATTAACATGCAAACACGAGATTCATAATAAAAGATCAAAATTTAACTATAGAACACATGATTTTAGTGGGAAACATGCTTATGAAAAATATCACAGGGTTAGGTTGAAACATCAAGTCTGGCAGCAAAATCCCGCGCATTGCGCGAAAAATGAGGGAAAATTGATCCGCGAATTTCTCCAACCCGGATTCTTGACCCGCGAGATTCTTATGGCCCGGAAACATTAATTTCCCAGTTATTTATGCCCACCACCCCCCAAAAGTGATATTTGCACTCGTATCCCTCCTTTCTCTCCCAAACTTTCTTAAATTATATTTGAAACCACATCTCTATTTAAACTTCCTAATATTGTACATTAGTCTTTGGTCTCGCTACTAGACCGTCTCGCACAAGACTTTGTCATTTCAGAATTATTAGAACAAATATATAATTTATTTTTCTGGTTAGAATTTGAAAACATTTTAAAGATCTATCCAAATAACTTTCTATTAGAAAACTAACATTTATAACTTTTTCTACAAGTAAAGTTTTTCTATTCCTTATTATTTTTTATATTAATATAAACACTTTCTAAGATTACGATATTCTTATAATTAGGTTATTCTTTTGATTTGGTAGAACCAATGGTACAAATCACAGATGCTTTAAATTCGAAAACCTTCATTAACTAATGTCGTACAGGAGTAACGTAGCAAATCCAGTAAATCATTTCCAAATTCCAATCCTCCCTCCGTCTCAGCCTAAATTGCATAGTTGCTTTTCACTTTTCAGACCATATTCTCTATCAAAGTTTGGCCTCATATTTGAATGGATATATGAGCAACAATATTATCATATGTGGTATTGTTCAATTCGTCGTAACAAGTAGTTTCTAAATATCAAATTTTTATTTGCCATTATTATACGTAAATGAAGATATTAACGGTCAAACATGTTTCTTGAACAGCGTGATAATGATTGTCCTGCAAAATAGGTTGGGACAGAGGGAGTAATAAGTGTGGAGCTAGGGGAGTACTACATGCACCTGTTTTTTTTCCATGTTGGCATAACTGTGGAGTCCAACTAGAGGTGTCAATTCGGGTTATTGTATCAGGTTTGTGTCGGGTTCGAAACGTATCGTGTTGAAAAAGGTCGGTTTGAAATGTATTGATTGCATTTATCGTGTCGGGTCGGGTTGGGTTACTGTCGTATCGGGTTAAAATTGTGTCAGTTTTTTCCCTCGTGTGGAGTCGTGTCGGGTCGAGTTAATATCGTGTCGGGTTACTGTCATGTAATTTTTATACTCAGGTTATGTCAAGTCAGGTCAGAATATTGTATGGTTGGATCGGATCGGATTATTGTAGTGTCATTTTGTGTACTGAAGTTTTGTTCGGGTCTGATCATGTCAGTTATTTTTTATAATGTTTTATATTGGATTCAGTTATATTTCGGGTTGGTTCATTTTAGATTGGGTTATTATGTTACCCTATCAAACTTGGGTTAGTTTAGGTTATGTTTCAATAATATTATTGTTACAACTACACTATTATCATATTTTGTTTCATTGTAACTTGTAACTTTTAGCTATACATTACTGGAAAACAAGTATATAGACACAATATGTCATTGTTGGGAGAGCAATATCGGTCCTAGAAATTTCATAGGCACTGTTAATCTGGTAAATGAAACAAATACTGGTGCCTATGAATAAATCCAACACCGGTGCTAGATACTGGTGCCTATCAAGAAAAAATGTCTGAATATAATATCTTTCAGCATCAATTTTGGATGAATGACATATACCAGTGCCTACGACTGGAATAGTAATTTTGCAGTTAAAATTGTGGTGGCAAAATATCTAGCACCTATACCGGTGCTAGAATTGCATTTAATTTAAAATTAAAAAATACTTTGAATCAGCACCACGCAGTTGCGTTATAATTGTATAGGCATCGATGTGTTGACGAATGACACCGGTAGTTATGCCAGTGCTCGATATATAGAAAATTTCCCAACATTTACAAGTTATAAGGGGGAAAAAGTTTTAAAAAACGGGTTTACAGTATGAGTTACTCTGTAACATGTACTGGCATTTTCCAACATTTCATCAAAAAATTAATTTATTTAATATTTTTATATTTAGGCAAATATACCAAAAAAATCATGTATTTTGGAGTAATGAATAATGGGGTAACACAATTTTTGGTCACAGTGTAATTTTCCAAAAAAGTATAGAACTCATCAATGTTGACTATCGTGACCCTTCTGTTCACTAATACATGCCCACATCTCAAATTTTCAATCGTATATTATTGAATTTCATTTTGGTATCACCAATTTTGTGATTCGACAACTCAAACTTTCTTGGAGAGACCTAAGTGCAAAAATTAATAAATTTACTCGTAACTCCATATTGAAATCCGCTCGAAAGTGATGTTACCCTATACACCCCATTGTATTTTCCATGTACGTAGCAAAAATATTTATCAACAATCGAGTATAAGAACATGTTTGTAATCATTTTCGATTTCCATTTCTTACTTCTAAATAATCAACTTTAAATTACTCTAAAACATGTATTAGAGTACTCTAAAACATGTACATTTTTTAAATTACTCTAAAACATGTACTTCCGCTTTCCAACATTTCACCCCAACAAAATTGTTTTCTATTTCTATATTTATGCAAGAATAACAAAAATTGTGTATTTTGGAGAGAATGATAATGCCATAACATTTTTTGGGTCTTAGCGTAATTTTTCATAAATATGTTAGAGGCGATTGTGCCTACTATATTAGTTTAATAGTAGTGTTGAGTATTAATTTAATTCAATTCACATTTTAAAATACTTTAGGGCATTTTTGTGTTGTAATAAATATTTTTTATTCTATTGTTTTAATAAAAAACTAGTGAAGTCCCACCGCACGTTGTGCAATATTATTAATTAAAAAATTAGGCGTTACGTGGTATTATTAATTAAAACATTAAAATAAATATTATTCACTTTTGTGGCTTACATTTAAATTGAAAATGAAGAATTTTATTTACAATTTTGAAGTTTTGCCATCGACGGAAAACTATATGAGTAATGAAGTGAAATAATTAGTTTAGTTAGAAATCGTTACATATTAAAAACAATAAAAATTATATTATTTTATTCAAAATACTTTTAAAATAATTATTTATATGTTGAGTTCATTTTAAAGTTTATCATAATTATAAATATCTCACTGAATAAAATTAAATATCAAATATTCTTATTAGTCCCACTAATTATAAAATAACCTAATCTAACAGTTACCCGGTTTATAATAAAAATATGTGATGATTTATTAAAATTAATTTTACAATACTTTTCAAACTGATATTTGAAATTAATATTTAGTCGACTCACTATAATTACTAATTCAAAATCATAATCATAATTTTAATTAGACATCTCTCTTTATTTGACTATTATTCATTAAATTTATAAATTTAGTTGTGTGCATTTTTAACTTAACCTTGTGTATTCAAATTTGTTATGAGTTGACTTTACGTACTGGTAATCATATGTGTAAACTAGTAATACATAAAAATCCCAATTTATTCTAATAAGTATGTCTAGAAAATTTATTAGTTTGACTCATAACTAAGTTGACATTGTTCCATATTAAATTTTAATCGACTTTTTGTAACTACATCAGTTTTGGCTTGATTACACGTAGTCTTATATAGTTGATTTATCGGGTTGAATCGGGTTTGGGTTGATCTCGGGTCCGTGTTCAGGTCGGGTTCAGATCCAGATTATCGGATCCTATTCATGTTTTGGGTTGAATTTGATCATGTCGAGTTTGGGTACAAGTCAATATATATCTCGAGTCAAAATTAAGTTTGAGGTTGAGTGATATCGTATCATGTTGGGTACCGGTTAATATTTCGCTAATCATTTTAGATTTAAAGTAAATTCAATCATGTCGATCTGAATCAAATTTTTGGTTCGAATCAAAGATTGACATTCGTAAGTCCAGCTCCTCCCCCTCCCCGTCCCCGTCCCCGTCCCCGTCCCCGTCCCATTACCAACACATTTCATTCTCTTTAATAAATAACTGTTGTCAAAATTATTCATGTTTGCATAATAAATATGGACCTCACGACGTCCAACTACTCCCATTATTCATGTTTGCATAATAAATATGGACCTCACGATGGCCAACTACTCCCTCCCTTTTCTTTTCTTTTTTGAAAGAAAAGTTGGTATCATTGATTTCCAGAGCTACTCCCTCCCTTTCATTACCGGCAAATTTCATTCTATACTTGCACGACTCTCCTTCCCCAAAAAGTCAAAAAACCATAAGGCGAACTCAAAACCCTTACCTGAGGGGTCGCTGTTACCATCAGATCCGATGGGCCAGCGGTCCCTCCCCCACCCTAATTGTAGTTTTTTTTTTGTAGATTTAGTAGTTAAGTGAAATTGATCGGTGTAGAAATAATTAATCGGGCCAGAAATCGAAGAATGAATTCAGGTGTGGCCATATCAACGAGCGAAAAAGAAGCCGGCTCTAGCCTTCCCGGAGAAGCTGGCTGGACGATGGAGACAAAGCGGCGGCGCTCGGTTGCTACCAGACGGAGAAGATGCTCAGATCCGTCCGAATAGGGTTTGGTTGGGTTGTGTTGGGTTGGACTGTTTTGTCTCTGGTCTCCCAGATCTGGTGTGGTGCGTCTTTACCCCGATTTTAGTTCAGTAGTAGTGTAGTTAGGCACCAAAGCAATCAGGGTGTTGTTTTCGACTGACCAGGCGCAACTCGGGTTCTACCTCCTTAATAAATTATGGACTTTAAGTCTCTATACGCCAAGTTGGCGTGGAGCAAGTTCTGATAAGAATACACCATTTCGGTGTGGATCTCAAGTGGGGAGGCTCACCCCCACAGTTAGTCAGCCATGTGAGATTTTATCTCACCTTGTAATAGTTAGGTTTTTCTCATTTTAGTTATGTTGTTCTACAGTTTATCAGGTCATCAAGTGTAATAGAATAGACTAGCATATTACTAGTTTATCAGCTAAAAGTAGATAGACGAACACGGGTGATTGTGCATACAATCAACAATAAATGAAACTCATTTCTATATATTAATGAGAAGGAGCCCGACTATTTGTTTCAAAAAAATAAAATAATAATAACTAGATAATACCTTAGCCGATTCATAGGTTACAAACCTTTATATTTCTATTATAATTTCAATATATTTTGTTAAATAACTTAACGTGTTTTGATCCAATATTTTTATTTACACCAAAATTGTTTGATTTATCATTTACTCCCTCTGTCCCAAACTAACCTGCACTTTTATTATTTGACAGTCAACACTGTTAAACTTTGACTACATATTTGAATAGATATATAAATAATAATATTATCATATGTGATATTGTTGGATTTTTTATTTCTAAATATTGACTTTTTAATTGTTGTTATTATACGTATGAAAACATATTAATGGTCAAACATGTTTCTTGAAGATCGTAAAAAAGATTCCATTCATTTTAGTCTAGGATGGAGGGAGTAATTAATTCAAAGATAGATTCACTTAGTGAGCGCGAGAGTGATTATATGAAAGTGCCTAGGACCTAGATGAATGAAAGAAAAATACATATAATTGTTACTCCTTACAAAATGTAAAAGAAAAACCTTACAAAATGTAATAGAATAGTATGGATAAGAGGAGAAGAAAAGTGGTGAGATGAATGAAAACTTTCGGTATATTAGGAGAATATTATTGATGAGACTTCTTTGGGGAAGTGAAAGGATGAACTTCATATTAAATGGAGTTTGGTTAATTAATAATTACATTTTTTCTGAAACTGATGTGGAAAACTATGTTAGCAACATGTGGCAAAAAGGACATATTTTAATATATACTAAATAATACCAGAGCCGATGCCCAGATTTATATTAATTAATAAAAAAACTAACCTCTATATATCTATTATAGTTTCACTAATTATTTTTTTAGAACGTTTTAGCTGGTTTTGACTAAATATTTTATTCATATCAAAATTGTCTTAATTATCATATTATTTTTTAAAGATAAGGTTAGGGTGATTGTATTAAGGTGTGTGAGACCTAGATGGATGAAAGAAAAATACATATATTGTGACAGAAGTACAAATGATCTAAATTTGGAAAAAGGGAAATCTTACAAAATCTAATGAATTAGAGGGGGAGTGAAGATTTTAGTATTTTAGATTATTAATGAGACTTGCATGGAAAGTGAAAAGATGTGAAGATTTCAGTATTTTAGATTATTAATGAGACTTGTATGGGAAAGTGAAAAGATGAACTTCACATTAAATGAGATTTGGTTAATTAATAATTATATTTTCAATTATTTTGTGAAGTTGATGTGAAAAATTATGCAAGTGACATGTGATAAAAATGATATCTTTTAATATGTGCTACAGACTATAGATTGTTGTCAAAATTATCAACACATTTCTCCCAACTACTCCCTCCCTTCCCCATCTCATTATCGACCTATCGTGACCTCATGGAGAACAAAATTTGTTGTTAAAAAAATATAAATAAATAAATAAACAAATGAAATTAAGTACTTATAACATATAAAAAATATAAATTGAGCTATTGATATTAATTCATCTTGAGAAAGTCTAAGGAAATAAGGGTTTTTCATAAGTTTATGGATAATCCACAGTAGTTTTTACCTAATTAAATGTTATAATTTTTATAAAATTTAAATATTTTATTTTAAAAGTTAAAAAAGTAATAATATGTATTTGAATATTAAATATATAATTATTAAAATTATTTTCTAAATTTCTACATTTAGTGTGTAATTTAACAAATGCAGTGTATAAGGTAAAAAAATAAGTGATATGTCCATAAATTAATGGACATACCGCTTGTCAGGAGACCCACTCATTTATCTTGCAAAAATAATAGGATGTGTTAAACAAGAAAGTCATACTAAATACTGATGATGGTCTAACCCGATAAACCAAAATGAGATGTCGGGCCTATATTAGTCCACCAAGCGTAAAGGAAATGGTCAGCATAATAGTCGTATTTATCGGCATTTAAGGTGTCATGCTAAAGTTAAGTTGCATATAAATACGACTAATCACACAGGTATAAAATATAAGGTATGTATACATTTTAAGATTCATTCACCTTTATACAGTATTCATACGCTTGACTGACTTAAACATCAAAGATTTTTCCCGTGGAACTTCCCAAGGTTTGTTTCTTTGAAGATCGTGACTAAGGGATTTGTGGTGCAGCTTAATCGATTTCAAGATGCATAAAATACAAAAGTGTATCAATATTATGGAAAGGAATAGGAATGGAGTACAAATGTCTTCGTGGAGTAATATGGTTTCAATTACTAGTGGGGAAAGGGGGGATTAAAGGCAGTTCTATCAAAGCGGAGAAGACACTTTCAAAATGCCTTCTTAGGTTTCGCCTTCTCTACCTCCACTATTTTGAGAGACACCTGATGACGCTTTTATTCATAATTGGGTCGCGGTTTATCAGCCCAAGATGATTGGGTTAATTAGGCCCAATAGGGCTTGACAGAGACTTCGTAAACCTAAGCTACAATCATGCAAGTAATTAGAGTTTCAGCTATACACGATGAATGTTAGGGTTTTGGTATATAAATGTAAAAGTATGTCATTTATTCGTTATTCAATCACAATTATTCTAAAAGATCGTTACTGATTTAAGCATCAGAGGGTTTTCCTTTGAGATTTCCTAGGGCTTGTTTCTTGCAGATCGTAACCAAGGAATTAGAGGTGCAGTTTGATCAGATTCAAGATGCATCAATTGGCACACCCAGTGAGACCGATTAAGTCAGATTTGAGTTTCTTGGTTTATGTTCACCTCTAAGGCCACTATACGAATGAGTGAACGGTTGAAGATTAAGAGAACAAACGCTGGTGACGAGGTACAATACCCGTACAGGAGAAAGAAAAAGATGGTTAACCCTCTGACATTGCAGAGTGTTGGGACTGAGCTGGTGCAAGTCTCGATAGGACCAAGTTCAGCACCAATTGAAAGGTTTTGAGTATATGTAGTGGGGTCATCGAGACACCCAGAGATTAGTCTGGAGCCTAGTGTATGAGTTGGAAACATAGACCCTTTACATAATCCACCAATCGACTCATGCAATGAGAGGGATGGTCACTTCACGGATGTCTAGGGTGATTCATACATTGAGGCTTACAAACGGGTTGTTTAGGAAAATTGAAGTATGGGATAAGGTGTAGTAGTTGGATCGCAACCTGATTTGGTGCAGGTGGCACAAATGCTGGTCGCCGTAGGGTATCATATCATTCCTCCCTCGGGGGGGGGGGGGTGAGTTCCTCGACGTTCATGGAAGTTCCAAGGGGACCTATGCCTCATCCCATTTTGGAAATTCCTTATCCTGGATACACAAGGGGGATAATTCAACCGCGGACGCAACCCTGATTTCTGGATTACACTCAAGGGATGGTCTATTTGATGCCCTCTTAGATGTCAGTGGTCTCGACGACTACTTTCCAGGTCTCGAGGCTGGAACTGTAGCGGTGTCTTCCATTGGATTCAAGGATATGGTGGTCTGGGTTCACATAATCCCTAGCTTGGCCAGGGGTCTTATGTTTTCTATGGGCAGCCTCTCATGTATCCTGGAGCAATGACCTATGGGCACATTCTTGTCAAATATGTTCCCAGCCTATGTACCAGACCCCATATGAAGAAGTTCCACGAACTTTGCATCCGCTCAAGGATCCGCCATTGGCAGGGTCAGGAGGATATATTGGAGATTCATTGAGATGGGAGCTGGATAGGTTTATTGGGACTACAAGAGGTATATGGTTCTCTCTTCAGTCCATGGATAATCTCGGCTTGATGGTCAGTGGACACAAAGCCACCGAAGGGCTTCCCACGTATGGGGATATTCAGATCCTGGAAAGTTTATTCATACATTTTTAAGTCTCATGAACTCTCAGGATTTTGATGAAAGATTGACATGCAAGCTCATTGGGAGTTATCTTCGAGGAAAGGCCCGGGAATGTTTCAAAAAATTTACAAGGGTTCTTTGAATTCCTATCAAGAAATCAATGAAATTATTTTAAGTCAGTACTGCCAGAAGAAGAAGTTCATGAAGACATTTCTTGAGTTGTACCAGATTAAACAGAAGGCTGGGGAAACTACCAAGGTCTTCTTTCAAAGATACGTGGATACAAGTTTGGGAACTGTGGAAGGCATGAAGAATGAAGTGATCCAATGATACTTGAGAGAGATATCTGACTTTGATTTGTATAAGAAGTTGGCTACCAAAACCCCTCAAACTCTTCAACGGTTTCAGGAAGTTATTGAGCAGCATTCAAAGGTAGAAGAAGCTTCCCAAAGAAAGAGAGAGAGAGGGTCTAGCCAAAAAATGGGAAATCCAATGATTGTCGGGGGGAAAGCCTGCTGAAATGGTTTGGCCAAGCTTTAAGAAATTATACCCATGACCAAAACTTCAGCGTAGACTTTAAGCATACATCGGGGAGTGTTTCGAGTAGCCCTACCTATGAGGGAGACGCCCCGGGTAATAGAAAAAAGAAAAGCTATGAATAATTATTGCAATCCCCACAAGGATTACAGCCATAACATTGATGGTTGCAGCCATCTAAAAATTGAGATCGAGAGGTGTGCAAGAGAAGGTCTTCTTTGAAACTCGTGTCCTCAACATGAAGATCATAAGGAACCCTGGAGGCAGAGTAATGAACGAAGGGCTTGACAATCGTACAGGAGGAACTATCTGAGTAATGAAGGTAATGCTGATAGAGAGCCTCAAAATTAAGTTGAAGAACGACGGGACCAGCGGCCTCGTGATCATCCTGTCATAAATCAAGAAAATAGAACTGAGAACAACCAGGTGATTCACATGGTGATTATGCCATCAACGGGATTGTGAGTGAGAGGTCTTCGAATACCATTATGAAGTCATATTCATGCCACATCCCCGCTAGAGAACCATGACACAAGAGATTGCGGGCTGATGAGACTATAATATTCACAGAGACAAATGGTGTCCCAAACCAAATTTCGCTTGCAGGTTCTATGGTTGTTTCAGAAACTATTGGAACCTCTTTGGTGAAAAGAGTGTTTATCAATGATAGATGGTTGTTGAGGTGATGTTTGTAATCTTCTTCACTCAACTAGATATAGGTTGTAGCAATTTGAAGAAGTCTTCTTAACCACTATCGGGTTTTACGGGAAAAACTGTGTTCCCTTTGGGGGTGATTACTTTGCCGTTACAGATAGTTGATAAGAGAGATGGGTGATGATAGATTGAAAATTTGTTGTCACTAATGCATACTCACCCTATAGTGTGATTTTAGGGCGAATATGGATGTGCCAGACTCGAGCTGTATGGTCTCATTACCACTTGATGATGAAGTTTCCCACAGAAAAGGTAGTGGCCGCTATTCGAGGATATCAGACAGTAGCAAAAAGTTGTAACTTTACGGCAATGAAAGAGCAATAAAATCAAGAGATGTGGCCTCAGTGCATAGGGAAATTAGTCCTGCTGAAGTACAACAATTTCCAATTTGAGGCTTAGGTACGGTGGAATTAGGAATGTTGATGCCTGAAGATGTTAAGGAAGAGCTCAAGACTCTATTCTATAGGTATGTTGATGTGTTTTCTTGGAGCACTTATGACCTTACAGGGTACCTTTGGAGTTAGCGGTTCATAGATTGAATATATATCCCTCGATAAAGACGGTTAAGCAGAGGAGGTGTTTACTTCAGAGAGAACATAAGCCATCAAGGTGGAAGTAGAAACATTACTGATGGTATAATTGATTGAAGAGGTGATCTACTCATAATGGCTTGCTAACCTGATAATGGTTCCAAAGAATGATGGAGCTTGGCGAATGTGCATCGACTTTACAAATTTGAGTAAATTGTCCCAAAAATAGTTGCCCCCTACCGCCGATTGATAAGTTGGTCAAAGTCATAGCTGGGTGTAAGGTCTTGGCCTTCGTTGACGCTCATAAAGGATATCACTAGATATTGATGGCTATTAAGGATAAGGAAAATACTTCATTCATAACGGATGTGACTAAATTTTACTATAAGAAAATGCCGTTAGGACTCAATAATGCTGGTGCAACTTATCAGCAGTTAGTGGATAAGTTGTTCAAAAAAAGATAAGGAAGAACATGGAAATATATGTGGAAAATATGGTAGTGAAGAGCAGAGATTATGAACAATTCTTGCAAGACTTGAAGGAGACGTTTAAGGAGCTCCGCCGATCAAACCTAAAGTTAAATCCAGCCAAATATGTAATTAGAGTATGAGCTGGAATGTTTCTTGGATTCATGGTCTCAGAAAGAGGTATCGATGTTAATTCCAAGAAATTTTAAGCCTTGATAAATATGAACAGTTCTCAGACGCTGAAGGATGTTCAAAAGCTTATGGGGTCCCTGGCATCCCTAAGTCAATTTTTATCAAAACGGGCAGAAAAACACTTGCCTTTCTTTGATGTATTGAGAAAAGCGAAGAAGTTTGAGTAGACAGAAAAGTTCGAGGAAGCATTTAGGGAGTTGAAGGAATATCTTCGAGTCTTTCCTACTCTCATGAAACCTGATAAGGGTGAATTGTTGTATCTTTACATTTCTGCTTCTTTTCTGGCTATCAGTGCAGTTTTGGTAAAACAAAAAGGTACGCATCAGCATTCGATCTTTTCAAGGACCCCGAAACAAGGTATGCCACCCTCGAAAGGTTGATTTTGGCTTATTTCATACTGCACGAAGGTTCCATCCTTATTTCCAGGGCATACCATAGTGATGCTTTCCAATCATCCCATAAGGAAGATTCTTTCAAAGCCAGATGCCTTGGGGAAAATGATGAAATGGACTATTGAACTAGGAGAGCACGAGATTTTTTTCCAACCAAGAATGAAAATCAAGGGTCAAGCCCTCGCAGACTTCATAGTGGAAACTATGGAACCCATTGAGCTAGGTAAATAAATTCATATCGATAAACTATGGAAGCTGTATGTGGATGGGTACTCACATTTGGGGGGAGTGGGGCTGAAGTGTTGCTCACTAGTCCTTATGGGAGCGATTACCCTTATACCTTGCCTTTTTAATTCAAAGATACCAATAATAAAGGTGAGAATGAGGTATTAATCACTGGCCTTCGTTTAGCTAAGGATCTTAAAGATGAAAACTTGGAGATATTCAGTGACTTGCACATTGTGGTTCAGCAAGTAAAGGGGGAATACAAGGCCAGAGAGCGCAGTCTACAGCGCTATTTGGAGGTGATAAGACCCCTCTTGAGAAAATTTTGAGCTTACACCTTGACGCAGGTACTAAGAGAAGAGAATCGCACAGCAGACACTCTAAGTAAGGTGAAATCATCAGACTAGGGTGTCTAATCCCATAAGCAACTGCTTATGGAGACACTGAGTAAGCAAAGTTTGAAGAATAGGAGGTCATGGCCCTTAACGAGGAAGAATCTTGGATGATTCCTATCGTCAAATATCTTTGAGAGGGAATTTTTTTGGAAGGGCTATTGAAGCTAGAAAGATATGGTTGAAAGCTCCAAGTAATGTTATGCAGGATGAAATCTCATATATGCGAGGCCACTTTCAACCGCTCCTTCATCATGTCACCCCTTATGAAGCTGGTTACTTAATCAGGGAAGTTCACGAAGGAATTTGGGAAAGTTATCAGGGGGCTCGATCGGTAGCTAAGAAGATCATTCGAGCTGGATATTACTGGCCAACTATGTTCAAAGATTCCAACAAGTATATTCAATCTTTCCATTAGTGGTAGAGACATGAACCGATTATTCATATTCTTCAAAAGGATATATGATGAACATACACATCTCGTGGTCGTATAAAAATGGGGGATTGACCCGGTGGGGACTTTCCTAAAGGCACCAGGAAGGTTCTAGTATCTCACCGTGTCCATCGACCACTTCACTAAATGGGTGATGGACGAGCCGCTGATAAATATGAAGGGGAAGTCAGTGATTTTCTTTTGCTGGAAAAACATCATCTCAACTGACAATGGGACATGGTTTGCTCACGATCTTTTCAAGGGTTTGTGTGTAGATTATAGGATTTAGTAAAAGGTCAAGGCAGTATATCATTCCCAAGCAAATGGTCGGGTCAAAGTTACCAATCGAACAATTGTTAATGGTATCAGAGCCAGACTCAAGGGGGGTGAAGGAAACTGGATAAATAAACTACCTAGTGTTTTGTGGGCTTATCGAATAGGAGAGTCCTTTGCTACGAGAGAAACACCATATAGCTTGGTGTATGCTTCTGAGGTTGTGATTCCTGCAGAGATTGGAGTACCGAGTCCAAGGGTGATAGAATTTTCTGAAGAAGATACCAATGAAGATAACCGTTATTTAGATCTCAAGCTGTTGGAAGAAAATCAAGAGCTAGCGTACTTCATGAGGCTAAGGTGAAAGAAAAATTAAACACTGTTATGATCCAAGAGTTTGAAGATTTCACGTTGCTCTAGGAGACCTAGTTATGAAGAAGAATGAGAAAAGATGGTGCGAGCCTAATGGATAGCTGGAAACAAACTAGGAAGGGCCTCATAGGGTCATCGAAGTGTGTCTAGGGAGAAATTATATACTCGAGACTGTGGGCGATGATCGGATTCTATAAGATGGAACATCTCCAACCTTTGAAAGTATCACCAACTCTAGAGGACATGGCTTCAATAATGAAAGTGGCTTAGCTGAGAATTGCTAAGGGAAATGACTGGTGTACACCATGCATTGCATTGAAAGTCAGCCATTTTTTGAACTTGTACGCCATGCACTGCATCCAACTTGTTTTTTCATTATCTCAAAATCACATGCTATGTGCTGCGACTAATTGAATAAAATTTTGTACGCTATGCATTGTGATGATTGAATAAAATTTCTTATGCAATGCGCTGTGATGATTAAATAAAAATTCTTACCCTATGGTGCGATTGATCTAAATTATTGTGATATACATGTTGATCGCTGCGCTTAAATGTTGAATGCCTTGCGCTGCACTTCGAAGGTTATTAATGAGTTAGCTTTTGACTTATGATATGTCCATATTATACAATGATTTTGGGATCTTTTGTACATTTTGGTGTGTTTTTGTGCTTTGAATACTCCATTTTAGCTTGAAATTCTATTACTAGAGTTAAGAGCGACTTTATCACTCTTATTACTTTTAATAAGGATTTTGTGAGACAAGGTAATGGATTGAAGATTTGAAGACCATGAAGACTACATTTTGAAGACAATGAAGACCTTGAAGACCTAAAGAAGGGAAGAGGAAACAACTACACTTAAACCAAAAAGAAGACAACATGTGAGGGTAGAGTACTCTGCCCATCGCGAGTCGCAACGAATGTGTTTCGAGTCGTGATGGTCCTCTGCCCAGATCTACTTTTTGGAATTCTTTACTATAAATACTCTCTAATTTTCTAGTTTTTGAATAATCTTCTTCCCCCGATTCTACAGCCTTTAAACCCTAGTTTTCTACCATTTTCATCTTTCTTTCATCTTGATTTTATGTTTAAATTGCTATTGTTGTTTAGTATGGATTCTAGTAGCTAAACTTAGTCTTGAGAGAAATTGATTAAGGATTCTAAGCCCATGTCTTGAGAACTTTGTATGAAGCTATTTAATGCTTTGCTATTGTGTATTTATTGTGCTTGAATTTGGTTGTTGAATACATTAATGGTATTGGAAGTTTGAGTATATGAAT
>JAULKK010086480.1:0-17914 GCA_032355705.1 Rubia peregrina
AGTTTTCCCACTTATTAGTTATTAAAATTAAATACATGATATTTATTAATTTAAATTATAATATACTTTAGGCGAGCTCTAATCGAGTTTGGACGAGCTTCTTATCGAGTTGTTCGCGAACATAAACAAGCCGATCAACATTATGTTCGTTTATGTTCATTTAATAATCAAGCCTGAAATTTTGTTCGTGTTCATTCATTTAATAAACAAACGATCACGATCTGATCTATAACCGAGCCGATCCCGAGCTTGTTCACGAACGTGCATGTTCGTTCTCACCCCTACCTCCACGCTATGTGATATAGACATAAAACAGGGTTATATGTCTTACATATGATAGAAACTAGGATCGAAGTCATTCATCGGTTATGTTACACAAATATCCCCAAGGCTAGTTTATAATTGTTTAATTCTCTTGTTTGCATGATTAGTAGTTAGACAAATACCCCCCCACACCACCCCCTATCTATGTTTGTAGCACTAGCTATTCCCAACTCACAATCGGTGTGACGCCTAATTGTGAGTTGTGTCTAGTTAACTCTCAAATTCTAGTGTCTCAGTGGATGATACAGGACTTACTGCTAGCTACTCTTTAATAGTTGGTAGTGAGCACACGAGAGCTACATATAAATCTTATATTTAATCTCCCAGCACTCTAAGGGTTAGTATTGCACTCCCGTTAAAAGGTTGGTGTTATTAATGACCCTGCGTAGTGCGGCATACCTACCTCCCGTGGTCTCGCGTTGTTCTCTGGTGTTGACATCCTGTTGAGCTGCATGAGAAACAAGAGAGCGTTTTGCCATAGATGGTGCTAATGATGATGCCTGATAAATCTAACAGATGATTTCTCTTGGATTCCAGCCAATTTCTACCCACAACCAAGAAGAATGACAGTCTGGCTGGGCGGCTTCTCATAAGTACCCGCTCTGATGCCCGAGTAAGTGGCTTGGAGTTTTAGTATATCAATGTAAATAGAGATATTTGATCTAGTGAAGACGCCCTACAATTTTCATTGAAGACGTGTTTATATAGTAGTAATGAGGTGTCCGCCCGTGACATGACAACAAATTTACACCAAGGTCTCCTATGTTTGGCTACAAGGTTATATAGGGTCAATCGCCCATAGGATGAGCCACGCTGGTAAGGTCTTCCTAAGTGGCGACACTTCCTTTAGTGTTCCTTGCCTTGGAGACCTGAGTTTCATCATTCGGATGGACACATTTTTCTTACTTCCGGAAAGGTCTCTGCGAATTTGACACTTTGGGCGGTGAACGTGTGGCTGATGTGCCGCTACAGTATTCTTGTGAATTTATTTCCACGTAAGCCTTTCCTGGAGCTTTTCCTTATATGCCTTGGGTTTGGCATCTGATGGCTAGGCTGGAGGCCCAATTCCAAGTGCATTCTCAGCATTTTGGCACCAACGATGACGCTTGATAAATCAAGCAGGGCAGTTTTTCCCTGCCGCCATTCCTGTACTCTGGAAAAAAAATCCCTGCCGCTAAGAAGATGGGCAGTCAGGCGGGGCGGCTTCTTACCGGTACCCACTCTGATGCTTGAGTAAGTGGATGAGAGTTTTAGCATATCAATGTGAGTAGAGATATTTGTTATAGTGAACATACCCTACACTTTTTAGAGACGTGTTTATATAGTAGTAATGAGGTGTCCGCCCATGACGCGATAACAACTTTCACCAAGGTCACCCATGTTCAGCTTCGAGGTTGTATAGAGTCGATCTCCATAGGATGAGCCACACGGGTTAAATCTTCACAGGCAGCGACACTTCCCTTGGTGTTCCTTTCCATGGAGGCACACGTTTCATCATTCGGATGGGCACAGTTTCTAAGTTTTGGAAAGTTCTTTACGGATTTGCCACTTGGGCGGTGAGCATCATTTCTCGGTGTGCCGATACAATATTCTCTTTAATTTCTTTCCGTGTATGCCTTTCCTGGAGCTTTTTCTTAAGCGCATTGGGCTTGGCTTTTGATGGTTAGGCTGGAGGCTCAATAATAGGGTTAGCCTTAGTATTTTGGCGCCTTGATAAATTCGACAGATGATTTCTCCTGGACTTTAGCAAATTTCTCTATGAAATCAAGAAGAAGGTCAGTCAGGCGAGGTGGCTTCTTGCTAGTACCAACTTTGATGTCTGAATAAGTGGCTGGGAGTTTTAGTATATCAATGTGAGTTTAGAGATTTGTTCTAGTGAACATATCCTACACTGTTTGTTGGAGACGTGTTTATATAGTTGTCATGAGGTGTCTTCTCGTAACATGACATAAATTTCCACCCAAGTTTCCTATGTTCTGCTACAAGGTTGTATAGAGTCAATTCCCCATAGGATGAGACATGCAGGTTAGGTCTTCCTGGGCGATGACACTTATCTTGGTGTTCCTTGCCTTGGAGACTGAGTTTCATCATTCAGAGAGGCACATGTTTCTTAATTCCAGAATGATCTCTGCAAAATTTTCCATTTTGGGCGGGCAGTATTATGGCTCAGTGTGCCGCTACAGTATTCTTGTGACTTTCTTTCCACGTAAGCCTTTCTTGGAGCTTTTCCTTCTGTGTGTTTGGCTTAGCTTCTGATCACAAGGCCAGAGGCCCGATTCCAGGTGCAGTCTCAACATTTCGGTGCCAATGATGACGCTCGATAAATCTAACAGCTGATTTCTCCTGGATTCTAGCTAATTTCTCCCCACAGCCAAGCAGTATGGCAGTCAAGCGGGGAAGCTTCTTGCTAGTACCAACTCTTATACCCAAGTAAGTGGCTATGAGTTTTAGTGTATCAATGTGAGTAGAGATATTTGTTCTAGTGAACATACCCTATACTATTCGTTGGAGAGGTGTTTATATAGTAGTCATGAGGTGTCCTCCCATGACATGACAACAACTTTCCACCAAGGTCTTCTATGTTCGGCTATAAGGTTGTATAGGGTCAATCCCCATGTTTAGCTATAAGGTTGTATAGGGTCAATCCCCATGTTCAGCTAAAATTTTATATAGGGTCTCCTATGTTCGGCAATTACAAAAAATAGAACAAGCCTAACTTAGTCATCAGAGCTTTCTCCTGAGGATGCCCCCCCTCCCCGCCGCATCCATGTTTTATTTTTATTTCTGAATCTTGATAGTCACTAGGAAAGGATGGAATTAAAGTTGAAGTCATCACCCAATTGGAAAGTGTGCAAGGACTGACCTACCAGACAAAGTTGTTAAAACAACAAAGCCGCGCAGTAACCCGAGGAGAGGAAGTCGCAACAAACGATACTGCTCCCTCCCTTGCAATATCAGTGGACCTCTAATAAAAGGTAGGTTCCCATATAAAAAATGACCTGCATGTGTATAAACTGATACATGAATCAAACAATTATAGTATACCCACCCTTATTTTAAAAGACATAGTCATAAGGATCGATTTGGCATGAAACTATGCATGCTAAAACATAAACGTTACACATCGACAAAGAGATATCCGACTGAGTTATACCCATATTAGCTACTCAGGAAAAACACAAACTGTAATACTAAATGAGGGACAAGCACAAACTGCAATGAAAAAATTCCTTCATCAATTTCAAGTCCATTAAAAATGAAGGATTACTAAAAATTTCCTTTGTAGCCTATAAAACTTCCCTAAGAAGTATTACATCACATCATATATCAAATCTATAAAATAGGTAAAACAATCAACTAATTAAGTCCCTAGTTGTAAGGTAGTCCATCTACTACGGCAGTAAGGTGATGTCATTGGAGAAAAACATTTTAGTTCTCCCATTGCACCACCTTCGTTTCTCGAAGTGCCCCCATGAAGTGGCACATCCTCCTAGTAAGGAAGCATAGTGGAAATGCGAACAACCGCTTAGCCAGCATACTTATTCCGTAGTATCCAAGATTGAACGACTTGTGAATCCAGTTTAGTTTCACAAGTCTTTCAACTGTGTGGCCCATTTTTCTCCTGGATCCAAACTACCTTGAGTCTGGACTTTCCCTTGCGTGGGATTCCCCAACTCCCATATGTAATGACCAAGCAGATGGAGATTCTTCATCATCCTTCATCCTACCCCAGCGTTTGCTAATCCCAACCGCTGATCCTGCCTTTATGAAAAAGCTATCAATCAACTAAACCTGTAAAAACATTAAATTTACTTAAAGTATATACACTTACAGTAAGCATAAGTGTTTCTAGAGCATCCCACAAGGAACATAATCTAAGCCTTCATCCTCAACAACCGGAGTAAGCCTCCTAACACACCCATGTGAATCAGATTAGCACTAACCAATGACACCCCAAACCCATACATGACACTTACAACTTAATTGTACTCACAAGAACTTTAAATAAAAACACACAACACACATAATACACTCTCTGGAATAATTGCACAAACACAAAGTTACGTTAAAACAACACACAACTACAATTGAAAAATACCCTGATAAAATCCCCTTTCACAAGTAAATTACAACATAGGTAAAATAAACCCTCTTTATAATAATAACATAAAGGTCACCCATCATTTCTTGATAACTGACTATGTACTTATTTAGCTTCGGGAAATAGAATGCATTATTTGTTACACAACCCAACATATATAATCTGAAAGGACTGCGCACGAGTAAAACACTTATCCACTGAACTCCTAACCACCATAGTCCATGCCCACAAAACTCATACAATCCCAATCATACCAAGCCATCTGATATAACCTCGCCCATTGCAAACACGATCCCATCACATATCCACACATCCCTACTCTACTGAAACAAGCGGTCAAACCAATCACTAATTTTCTCAGTATCTGGGTTACTGTGCCAACATAGTTGAGATGAGATGACCACACATGACTTCACATACGCTTGAAAAATCACCAGTTCAGTGACACAAGTGAAAAAAATACCCTGCTCTCTCGCTGCGATACATAACACCCATAATCCATCTCCTCATATCGAATACCAACTCGCAACAACCTTCCTGACTCACTCCTAACAAACCCGTAACCGTCACATAAACTCACTGTCTCCCTAACCCACCATCGCACCAATACTACATAATGGTGAATATTTTAATAATAAATAAGTCATTACAAACATTTTTATCAGTACTTATTTTCAAGGTTACAACCGAACAACCCAATTAATACTAATTAATCTTTGCACAAAATAGGGCCAACATATCACACATTATCCTAGCTTAAATAAGGAAATTTAGACACCAACACCTTTTGAAGACTATGTTCTTCCTCGAGAATTTCCTCCAGTTTCCACTGCATATGCAAGTACACCTCATCACCAGTATAGCCGGCAGCTTCCATGTGCCGCATATGCTCCACATAGTATGACTTATGGTTAGTGATCGGCCCACATTTCAAAAGATCTAGCTACATACTCAAAAAGTACACGGAGTATGTATAAGTAAGTCTCTAGGTCTCTCTTTGAACCCTTTACATGCCGCTCGAAGCAGCGAGCACATACGACCAAGCCTCATCAGAAACCATAGGCTTCACAGATAGAGATTTAACGATTTCCCCCATGAAGGCTCGAGTTCACTTCATGGTGTTATTTCAACAACACCTAGAGCGTACACCACATTTCCTTCATCTGGGAGCATCGAGCGTTCCTATGCTTGATTCTACTTTCTAAACTTTCGCACTTTGTCAACAACTGTACCGCTTATTCACACTCTTCGATATAAATTTCCTTCCA
Source organism: Rubia peregrina (assembly GCA_032355705.1). Classification (NCBI taxonomy): domain Eukaryota; kingdom Viridiplantae; phylum Streptophyta; class Magnoliopsida; order Gentianales; family Rubiaceae; genus Rubia; species Rubia peregrina. Next base: position 5,695 of record JAULKK010086480.1, read on the forward strand.
ATCCCGAGTCACCGCTAATAAATGAAAGTGTTCACCCTCCAATTCCTTCTTCTCTCAATACAACCGATCTAGACAATTAGCTTGCCCAAAAATGATAACTGTATTCTCATCACCCTCACACATCTTCACCACCAGATACCTTTACCACTCTCTTTCTTGACACATAACATCCATCAACTCTTTCTTTAACTTCCGAATAGAAAAATCTTGTTCGAAGATATGTGCATCATACTCATCTAACGATGCTAGACTTTGCTCCAGCTTTTTCCTCTACCTTATTTCATAGTCCATGAATATAAAAAAAATAGTTCCTTCACCCGATATCCTAGTTTTATAGCCCATTATTTTGTTTTCCATATAATATTAATTCTTAAGGTAGGCATAGACAACTTCCAAATAAACCACACAAACTTTCACAGCTCTGGCTAGATCACCTTCTAACATACCTTCCAAAAACCCACAGTCACTTCCCATATTCCCAATGTCGCCCTCCTCTCTCATTATCGTCGTTATAGTCTCTGGACTGGTCCAACCACCAAACACACACACACTTCTCGCCTAATAGCATAACCACTTCACTTATACCACCACCCAACATATACCCTACTAAAGGTTCATCCAAATAACCATTCCTAGAAAACATACCCACCTAGAACACATAAAGAAATTGTCAAACACATACCCTATAGAAAAAAAGTCATTAAATGAGTGATTTTCATTAAACATTTAGCCACCAAATCCATTACATTTGAAATACAACCTAGCCTAACTTATCACTAGTCGAGCTAATATCACTATCAGAACACTCAAATGAAACTTCTTTGCCCTTTCTAATCCAGTAGCACTGTATCAAACATCACATGTTGAACTACCCCAGCTGCAGTGCCATCACTAGCCCTCCTATTACTATCCATAGTTGGATATAAATCCACCTAAATTCCTCTAGTTCCCTAATTGATGGCAACAACCCCATCTTAGCCAATACCTCGATCAAGAGGAAGGTTTGATCTCCATCCTCCACCTTCTTTGTCAAGACCTCATCCACCACACTTTGCCTTCTCAAACACCTCCGTTATAACACATTTAGCCTCAACACCAACAATATCCACACTACAATTCCGGTCACGAATACCACCCAAAGCTTTATACCATCCCACCTCGGCGATATTAGTGTACATATCACCAAAAAATTCATGGATCTTTAATATCTAATTAACTAGCACACGAGGAAAACCTGGATGAGAAGGACCATCTTCTTTTAGTGTCCTAATTTCAGCACATAAAACATCATTAACATCACCCTTATCGTGACAAAGATCATGCACCCACACCAATTACAATGCTATCTCATCACGAACCATCACCCCCTCTTCCAACGTTGCTCCTAGCTGGTTTAGCTTTTCAATAAACTTGTTAACAATGTCAGCATAATCAACGTGTTGAGCAACAGACACCCCTTCCTACATAAACACAATCATGTTATCAAAAATTACAAATGATATACCTCACATTTAAAACTATATATCACATCTCGTTAGCCGACCCAAGCACACCAGCAATTTCAGGAACATTAATTCCAAACTCTTGCAACAACATCACGATGCATGTGGGCATTAATCCTTCCGCATCAACAATGTCACGATTCACTAACTTTATTTGCTTTGAGGATTTGGCACTGTGATTCTCTAACCCACTAGTCTCGCACTTATCGCTCCCAACACCTATCTCCACGTTGAATGCAAGATGCGCCCGCACCTTTGGCCACAAAATAATCCCAGACACTACAAGAAACAACACCTTTTGCCTCGGCTCTGAAGGAATTTTTACCTCGGTTCTTATCCCTAAAATAATTGAGATAAATGTAGGCAGAGTAAAAATATATTTTTTACCTCGGTTCGAAACAGAGGTAAAAAGTATATTTTACCTTAGTTTTTATAAAATAATTGAGGTAAAAATTATAATGGATTGACTATGGTGCGACATCGCACCTATTCAACCGCATAAAAAAAGGACAGAGACAGGTGCGACATCACCTACGATATCTCCAGATTTAAAAAAAATGAAACCGCAGTAAAATAATGGACGACACTGGTCTGACATTAGATATCTTATATCCAGAATTTTAAAATAACTACCGAATGCAGAATCGACATTGATTTTGCTTTCGATAGTTCCTAGCTAAAAGGAGTTTCCCCGCCATATCTCAGGCCAAACTTTTCAACAACACAAACACATATTTAATTAAATTCAAATCAAATTATAAAACAAATATCAAGTACATTTATAAAGTGAATAGCTTAATAAGATTTATGAAAAAGAAAACAAACATATAACGTGGTGGCTCAGATCACAGTCGACTTAAACAGAGTCAAGAAACATCAGCAGCGAAGCCACGACGGAGACAATGCATAGCCAAGGTGGAGAATGTCGAAGCCAAGATGGAGAGAGGTGAAGAAATTTTTTCGTCGAACACAATTTCATCGAACAGTTGTCGGTGGTGGTGTATAGCATCGGGGTCAGCAAAGCTTTGGCATCACGATGGCATCGATTCAATGACGGTGCTCACGTGGTGGCATCACGCGGTTGGGTGGGGTGGCTGGGATCCTCTTCCTCTTTATGCGGTGGTGTTGAACGGCCTCCTCACGCTGTGGCGTCGAAGGACATCCTCCTCCTGCGTAGTAAGGTGGCAGGGATCCAAGGAGAAAGAGTTGGAGGAGATGGAATTGGAGAAGGGAAAGGTGCAGTCCGGATCCTATGTGGCCAATTTTCTCTATTACCCTGTGACCCACCCAAAAACGACACCGTTTCAATTTTTATCTACCCCCAGCCTCTGAATCGGCTCAGCCAAAGCCTCAACCCAAGCCATCAAATTTTTTCCCAATTATCCTCTGTGTTTTTTCCGACTGTGTAGGAGCGTTTTGTGCATGTGAAATTCTTCACCGGTCGCTTTGTTCGGCGGCTGGCTTCTGCATGCTCACCGTCTCCATGACCAGAGTTTTGCTAATGGCAGAAAGCTTCGCCGGAGATTTGATAATGGCAGTGGTAGAAGGTTGCGCCCGTCTCCCTCGATCTACTGACTACGACTGGTAAAAAGACTAAAATAGGAAGGAAATGGTGGAGAAGGCTGCCAGACAGCCGGTGGCGGCGGCGTCAGCCCCTCTATGATTAGGGTTTAGTTGTGCTGCGGAATAATTCTTGGGAGCAGCTTTTTGAGGGAGTAGTTATGGAGGTTCCCAGGATTTGAGTGTTTGTTTTGTTTTGTTTTGTTTCAATGGCTTCTTCACGTGTCATCTACAATTACAGAAGAACGCAATGTTGGAGTGAGTCAAGAATTTGCTCCTTGTTCCAATGGGTGGAGCGATCATGGATGATTGTATAATGTCATCAAAATCTGTTAGTATATTTGGGTATGTGCTCTACTTAATAGATCTCCCTTTGTTGCACATTACATTGACCTGCTTTTGCTGGAAAAAAATTCTTCTTATGATTTCTTACCTCATATTATCTAGTTAATCTTATTGCATATACTGTTAACATGGGTTAGAGTTGTATTTGTGAATAATGCTCCCTTGTTACTTTTCCATATGCTTTTTTTTGTTGAGGACACTCGACTTAGAATAAATGGTGGAGTGTGGAAACTTTCAGCATATAAAAAAATGTTACTTCCTCCGTCCCAGCCTAAATTACACTTTTCATTTTGGGTTATCCTACCACAAATTGCACAATTTTGAACTTGCCAAAAATAGGTGCATTGATCGTGCATGTAAAGTCTGGAATGCCCTTGCTGTTTTGAAAAAATTACACCCTATTATGTCTGATTTGGGATGGGCTTAATGGGCTTGGGCTGATGTGGCGTGAATTACTCGCCAAACGCTTGATTCAATTTTTTTAATCTCAACTGATTAAATCTGACCAGCTTTAATCAGTCTCTTCTTTCTATAAGTAATAATTACGTGTGCTCCAACTTTCCAACACTCCATATGCATTCTTATCTAATTTGTTGCTCATTCATCTTCCTCTCACTCCTTTAACCAGCTCTTATCTCTCTCTTGCTCATCTTGTTTTCTGTCGAACCCTAGCCTCAACCGGCATCAATTTACGAACCTCTCGTCATAGTAATCGCAGTTGTCGCTGGTAATATCTCGTTGGCTTGCTACCGTTAAATCTATTTTACTTTTCCGATATCAATGGTTTTGTTTTCCGATTTCAAAGGTCTGGATTTTTTTTGTTTACAAATGGTTTTTCGGTCTAGGTTTGGGTAAAGGGACTGGTAAGGAAGACGGCCAGATTCAGTATCCTTTGAAGGTATGGCAGCCAAGATTTTCCTTTTCCGGTTTCTTACCCCTGCGGGTTTAGGTTTTTTGAATTTTTTTACCCCTCTCTTTTTTTTGGACTAGTGTTTCCTAAATGTTTAGATGTGATTTTGAAAAATGAATTTCGGCTTAATGTTTTTGGATTTCGATGCTATGCTTTAATCGGCTAATGATGTCATGTTGGTTCTCTAACCGGAAGAAGTTTTCTGATCTAGTTTTTCTTAAAACTGCGCCGGGTTTTGACTGAGTCAACATGGTGTTTGAGTTTCAGTTATCGCTTTTTAAATGAGTGAACTTGTCACTGAGTCCACAACTTGCCTTGTTTTTTAAAATGTGTTGTGGACCGGATGTCATCCGTCATACTTTTTCTTGAACCGTGTGTTAGTGTGGTTGTCAAAATCTGTATTTAGTGGCTACCTTTTTGCTATTCTTATGGTATGTGTAATCTACATACATGACCTTGTGTTTGTAAATGTGTTGAGCGGGGATAGTGAAGGGTTACTGGTATGATTAAGTGGATTTCAATTGATATACTGAGTTCATAAATGAGCCGCACACCATTTACATTTCAGATCTGGCTTACTTTATGTCTGAGAATAGATCTGCATTATTTTACTATTCTAAGCATACCTCTGACTCGTCATTAAATGCGGAGTTTAATTTGGGAATATGAGCATACATCTTACTGGTCCTTATCTGGGTTTGCTTTTATTTTTGAGAATAGATCTACATGTTTTATTTCCCTCTGTCTAAGCTTACATGTCTGGGTTTTCCCAATTTGCTTTTATGTTTGAAAAATGATGTCTATAAATTAGGTTCTTGGTTCGGTATCTGAGTTAAGGTTCTGAATATGTCTGTTCGGATATGTGTTGGCTGTTTGATGTGGATGTGCTTTTCATTAAGCAGTTGTTATTAATTCAAACTGATTATTTTCAATTATGTACTACTTACAATTATGTGTTCAAACTTATATCATGTTTTCAATCTAAGTAATTACTCAGCCAGATCCTTATTAAGGGTTAGTATGCCAACTGAGATGTGCTTGCACCTCCTAGTCCTCTCAAATAAGATACTAGTACTCAGGAATTACTTATAATTAATTTGTTTGTTTACTTTTAATTTGTTTGTTTAGTTTGACATATATATGTTTACTTATCTGTTTACTTTTTATTTTGTTTACTTATCGGTTTACTTGAATCACAGTTTCCTTGTTTGTGATTAGTGCACCCATGGACACTGATGAAAGGGTCAAGGCTGGACTAGAAACCACGTCCCTAGCCCTAACCTCGAAGGGCATACTTGGTGCATCATCACATTGTCCCGAACAAGGTTGTGTCGGAGCTGATAACTCCCAAGTGCATTCATGTTCGGAAGAACAGAATGACATTGTTAAACCGAACTCTTTCACGTGCTCAGAAATACCAGTTGCTACTCACTTCAGCCCAATTTACTTTGATTCCTAGTCCGATATGAGTAACTTTTAGTGTGGTGGGGGTACTAAGCAAGTCACAACTGAGCCAGTAACACTTAAAACTCAGAGTCATCCTGAGTCACCTGAACCAGGGTTCCAAAGTATTACTCAAACATAGATGATCACAACATCAAGTGGGGTGAGCCCGGGTTCTACAATTTTGGTGCCTGTTATCACTCGAAAAACTGGTCTAGTTATGTTCGTAATAAAGAGAAACCAAAATGGAGCATCCGAGATAATTCAAAGTACGAGATGCTACTCCGCAAAACACTGGCCGAGTTTGCAGCTGCTGATGCGAACTCGAAGATGGGACCAGAATCATCTTCCCACCTGGTCGACTAATTCAATTTACAGGTTGTTTGAATTTCAATATTTCCCATCAACATGCTTTTACTAGGTTTTAGAGCTTATTTCCTTGAAATCATTTTCTAACACTGTTTTCTTATCCTTCATCTTTCAGGAAATCACAGCACCTCATACTTGCATACGCACTTCTCTTCGGAGACATTTGTTTGATCTACTATTTCTCTGCATGTGTGGCAATATGGTTTATTCCGTACAATATTTATGTTTATATGTTTTTATCATGAACTGCTTGTGTGTTTTTTATATCCGGTTTGGGTTGATTCCGGACAGTTCTTGTAACTGTTATGAAAAAAATGTGTCTCATTGCTGTTTTCTGCATGTCCGGTTTGGGTTGATTCCGGACACTACTTGCGATGATATGGTATATATATAGTGTGTGTTTTTTTTGCATGTCCGGTTTGGGTTGATTCCGGACACTACTTCTCATGCTATGATATATATAGTGGATGTTATCTTTTTCTGCATGTCCGGTTTGGGTTGATTATGGACACTACTTGTCATTCTATGATATATATAGTGGATGTTATCTTTTTCTGCATGTCCGGTTTAGGTTGATTCTGGACACTATTTGCGAATGCTTTTCCATTATAGTGAGATGATATTTTCTGCATGTCTGGTTTGGGTTTATTCCAGACGTTAATTGTTATCTTCAGATATTCTAATGTTGTCTCTGTGTGAATGTCAAGTTGACTAGTTTGGGGAAAAATAGGAATCACGTGCAGTAAATGTTTAACATGAACTGAGTTTGTTAGGAAGAAGTTAGGTTGTGGTTATGAGTAATGCAGCCATGTGGCGCTGCCTTTGAGTGGTGTTGTCCTTGGCGGGCATTATCTATAACTACATCACATCTGTGATGAAACTGTGATTATGAGATTCCTTGTAATGCATCCATGCAATTCGGTAATAAATCTGAACTAATCTTGGCGGAGCATTAAAATGAAATAAAAACAGCTCTGAGATGACCCGGTTAATAGTAGCTAGCCTTTAATGATGATAATTTTATGGTGTACACCTGAAAATGATTCAACCATGTTCTTACAATGTGAAAACATTTGGACGGCGTCTATGTGGGTTCTTGTACATTACTGCCTTTTTTTAGTGTGTCGCAGCCACCTTGAATTTTTTATTTAGAAATTTTTATGACTTGGAGATTTTTTGAAAATAAATAACCGGCACTTTTTTCAAAATACATTCTACATTTTACACTGCATTTCAAAAGAGTGAATAACACCTACATATTTTACAGGTTGCCCTCCCTATAAACATGTTTATGAAAACCAAAAGACATGTTTACCCTAGATATTACATCTAGAAGCACAACCTTCAAAATATTTTGTAACTGCACTTCCTACATCATCTCCATGCTGAGCAGCAAGTCCCGGACTGTGTTTGTTCTACCAATTGAAACCAAGTGTTCCAAACATGCCCTTACAATGTCTGAGTTCACCATTAACTTTGTTGGCAGAATTCCAAGTCTTCTCAGCCTCTGTTTGCCCATATGTGGCATTTTGAAATCATTCCCTCCCATGCATTTCATAATTTGGATCATGACAATTTGTAGAGACAGGAAAATATCATCTAGTTTTTTGGGCTCATTCTCATCAAACATAGCCCCTAATAGTCCTTCTAGAGTGGAGCTAGGGTTTTGGTACTGTAAACTTTGAATGCTTGCAAAAAAAACCAAGTCTAAAATGTTTAAATCTGGTGACTTCGGTGGTTGACACGTTAATTTGATTGAAAAATCGTCTGAATTGGCTGTTGCTATAAACTTCGGGTCATTTGCCAATATATGTGAACTTGCATTGTCTTGTTGAATAAATATATGTTTGCTAGCCCAAGGTGGCCACCTAGACTTGATGGATGGAATCAGTTCATTTATCAGCTTCTTCCTAATGCATTCTCGGTTAAGGGATTCTATAGGGATCAGAACCATGGTTCCTCTTGGCCTATTTATACTGTTGTTCTTAGCTGCCTTATATTCAACATATGGGAACACCGTTATTTTACCATCAAATAAAACATTCCCCCCATGACCTAATAAAGGACGACTAACAGCACATAGAAACATCAACTTAGGAATGTAATTTTTGTTCGCTGTTACTCTATATGGTTCTGGTTCGGTAGGGGCAAGTAAGTACCTTGTTGTTGCCTCGGTCAAATAGAACCATTTCTCATTTATGTGGATTATGTTGTGCATGTCTTTGAAATGTATGTTGCATTGGATATGATTAAGACACCATTCCAACCTTTGAGTTTTGCATTGCACAGTTATGCATGGATGAACAACTTTGTATGGCTCTTGATTATCTTACTTGTCACAACCCTTTGTATGGTGCTCTTGCTTACATGTAGTCCAACAACTGTACTCCGACAGGTCCTCCTATCGCAATGGCAAGACCATGAGAGCTTCAAGGTCAATTGGCTTCTTATTTGGTGATGCACGACCATGATGTCGGGACCTTGCATTCACAGCTTCTCCCTTCAATAGCTGCTCCTTCACCTTTGCCCAAATGGGACTAGCAATTCGGAGGGATACCCCCCATCTTGCTACGACCTCATCCCTTTTGCCCCTGCTGATTCTCCCTCCCTGAGTATGCTGAAGCAAAAAAACAAGTTGATGCCTTTCTTCATCAGTCAGATTCTGGCCAACCATCACAGCATTTCCGGCCAAGCTCAATGAAGAAGAAGAAGAATGTCACCTGGAAATTTAGGACCAGCTTTTTAGGCTGCCCCTTTTGTTTTTTCTGAGAGCTTCTTTGTTGCCTTTAATGTTGTGTTCAAATGAGCAATGAATTCTCCTTTTATAGATGTACTGTGGGAATTTTTGAATTAGGAGGTTTAACTGTAAAGTGTAAATTTTGGCTCCAGTTTTTAAAAATTGGAGCTAAAAATTACAGCAGTGGAGGGAAAAATCAGAGTTTGAAGTGAATTTTAATCAAGTCAAATTGTGAACAGTAGCCTCTAATATGGGAACTGTTCAAACTGACATGGAAGTGGGAATGTGTCACTTCTGGTCAGCCTTTTGCTGTACTTTTCACTGTTAAAATTTTCCCCTAAAAATTTTCTCTCTGCAAAATAAGCTGAGACAGAGGGAGTATAGTCAACATCTATTCTTGAAGCTAATCTTGGTCACTATTCCTCTCACACATGACGTTATATTCTGAAAGGTCGTAATATATTGGTTAAGGGAAAATGGAAAAGGATAAGTAGGTATAATGACATAAGAGTAAAAATTGATCCATGGTTACCAAGGATAGGTAATCCAAACATGTGTCACCCCACAAGACTATCTTGTGGATATTACTACGGATAAGGTAATAGAAAATTTTGTATGTGGGGAAGATTGTATGTGGGGGTGAGAGACTGGTAATAATGTGACATGTGTCTAATAAAATGAGGTGGAGCTAAACAAGAGGAAGAAATTAATTTGAAATTATTTTCCACATCATTACATCTAACACTTGTCACATTATTACATCTAACACTTGTCACATTATTACATCTAACACCCCCACATACAATTTTCCCCCTCATACAAAATTTTCTGATAAGGTAATGCACAAAAATGGGTTATCTTGAAATGCATGCATTGTGAATCAAGTCTTTAGATTTATGTCGCGGAAGCAAAGCCAATACTCTCTACTCCCTCCGTCCCACTTTAAACTTCCTAATTGCTTTTTGCACAAACTTTAAGATAAGTATATGTAACATCTTTTTAATGGATGATGAGAGTGAGCATAAATCAAATGAAAGGAAGAGAGTTATGACCAAATATATATGGCTAAAAGTAAAAAGTTTAGAATTATGAAATTTATAGTTGGACGTCTCAAAAAGGAAAATATGAAGTTTAAAGTGAGACGGAGGGAGTATGCCATAACCTCAAACCTGATATAAGGATTATTGGACAAGGCAACCAATTATAGATGGTAAATACTTAGTTAAATCTAGTTATAATGTGTCTATTAAGGAAAATTGAAAAATTAAGTTTATTTTTAGTGGGTCACATGTCGTTCCTAGTGAATATTATATACTAAAAATATTTATGGGATGAATGGAAATTAATTTTTTGAACATTGATGTGCTCATTTTATACTCTCTTTTTAGCAAATTTACTACTCACTATTGTAATAGATTATAGACTTTGCTTTAGAGAATTGGACACTTTATCAATTTGAGGATTGGGATCACATTTCGTTATTTTGTATCCCAACCCCCTGATTTATGAAGTGTTTAAGATTTAGTTGGATCATTTGATGATCAATTCGAGGATTGAAGATGGAATTCAAAGTGTAAACTAGATCATCGGAAGAAGGTCACTTGCAAAAAGTGGTGGAAGAAGGAAGATTGAAGATGAGGGCAAAACATGTTCTGAAATCCATTTTGGTGCATTACCCGAGATGACTTGGTATTCATTAGTAGAATTTTTGGACTCCTCTCTACAAATACTATGAAAACGACTACTAGAACTTTTAAAACGGATCAACGGCTCACTCGTAGTGATGAAAAGAATTTGACTTTTTGGCATTTTCTATTTTATTTTGGGCTATAAACAACCCATTCTTCCCCATTTGATGTGAGTCCGACTTAGGTCCTCCAAAACCTTGGTATTTCTCCAAAACGCAGTTTGATCATGATTTGTTTAAAAATTGGTGCGAATATAAGATACAACAAAAGGTGATGGTTGTGTATAAGATAATTCCAGTTTCGCATGCTACGTGCTGTGGCTGATGATTCGAGTGAAAAATCGATAAGCGGCACTTTTGTTGATAATTCCAGGTTCACCTGCTAAGCGATGCGACTAATGATTCGAGTGAAATGCTGATAAGCGGCACTCCGTGTGATAATTCCAATCTAGTATGCTAAGTGTTGTGATTGATGACGTATGCTGATAAGCTACTCGAATCATATTAACTCTAACCTCGTACGCTATGTGTCACGGCTAATGACAAGATACATGTTGAACTTTTCACATTAATACCCATATTTTATACGCAATGCAGTGCAAATAACAAAAATAGAATATATATGTTGTGTGCTACATTCAATTTGTCTTTATATGGTATTCGAGTGGCCTCAATACTCGGGAAGGAGATATATAGAACTATAATGTTAAACCTTGTATCATAGTACATTAAAACATATAGAGGAGATTCGAGGCCAAAAACCTATTTTCCTAATTTATGGAACTAATTTTCCTTACTTTTGCTCTAGCTGTTCAAGTTCTTCCATTTTAATACCAGATGCCCGCTGAAAGTCGTGCTCTTGCTCTTCTTCAAGATACTTGGAAGGATATATCACAATCTTTGGTGAGAACATTTCGATTTAGGACTTGAGGGATTAGCTTCCAAGTTGCGCAGCTGAAGATCTCCATCTATTGAAAATTTTCTTTTACTACCACAAGATCATTTCTCTTTTGTATTCTCATTAGATGTTGGATTCTTTGAATATCAGCAACCTTTAGCCCTCTTCTGAGTCTTTGACTTGCTGGAGGATGAAGATCTCCGTCCTCTCGAAGGAGGGTGAATATGAGGAAATATCTTAACCATTCCAATATGGCTTCAGTTGTTGCCTTTTGACGGAAGGTTCCATTCCTGTATACCTGGCGATTAACAATCCAATTGTTGGTCACCCTAAGTAAAAATTCAGGGAGGTTCTCCACGAGCTTTGGATTGGGTAATGTCGTGGTACAAGCCATGGGCTCGAAAACTCCCTTGGTAGAGTGTTAGTTTGTCCTCCAATTCTTTAATTTTTTTCCACAAGTCAAGTATTCTTAGCAAGAATAGATTCAACCACCGATGAGTCTTCATTGACAACTACTCCCACCATCCCAGCTATTTCTACGGAGAGAGAAATTTCACGTTGTTTGACCGTTAATATTTTTACCTACGTATAATAACGGCAAATAAAAAGTTAATATTTAGAAACTACTTGTTACGACCAATTGAACAATATCATATACGATAATATTATTGTTCATATATTTATTCAAATATGTGACCAAACTTTGAGGGGGAATAGTGTTAAAAAAGTAAGAGTGCAAAAACAGTTGGGACAGAGAGAGTATATCTTT
>JAULKK010086587.1:0-17908 GCA_032355705.1 Rubia peregrina
GGAAGTTTGAGTATATGAAATGCTTGTATGATTATGTGTTAGGGTTTGGAGAAATTAGCAAATTCTCCCATCTTTAATATGAAATCCAAAAGCATGATTTAGAGCTTCAAATGTTGTTGGTGATTTGATAAATGCTAGGTAAATGTGGTGATGTCAAATTCCTCGTCATGTTTATTTGTGTAGCAAATGAGAGAGGTTAATGAGCGTTGAATGGTCTTGGCTAATCTCGTGTAAATGCATGAATTGGTTCAATGCTTAGACATGTTGTAGTGTTTATAAATGTTACCAAGCTTGTTGGTTCTTTGAGCTCAATGCCATAAATAAGATACCTTTAGGCGTTGAACGACTAAAGGGGTTATTAGTGAGGTTTAGCTAGAGATGTTGAATTCACTCAAGTAAACTACTATTAAAGAGGAATGAAATATTTATCTTCACAACAAGTAGTAAAGGTGTTGAATAGGTTTAATGTCAATGATAGATAGAAGGCTTGGAAGTATAAGTCAATTGCCCCCAAGACTCTGTAATTTGTACTTAATCTCGTTTTAGTTATTTTATACTTTGTTAGTGTAATTTATCCTTAAATTGTTAACTTAGAAAAACCAAACCAAAAGCTCCCCTCTTTCTGTGCCTTTATATACGTGTACATCTACATATCTAGTGTAGATTTACCATTTTATGAGCAAACACTTGAGAATATCTCCTGTCTCTCTATGGACGATCCCAACTTGCCACTAGCTACTTAATTGTAGTTAGTAAGAAAAGGGGATTAAAAATTACATCTTTGAGAGGTATGTTGACGACCTCCCAGTGGTTTTCAAGGTGGTTTTGGGGACCAAAAGATGGTATAAAATCATATGTTAGGGACCAAAAAACAATTTAGTCTACCTGAAAAACACTTGGAATCTGGTTTGGGGAACAAAAAATGGTATTGTGACATAGTTAGGGGCCAAAAAATAATTTAGTCTTAACTTGGGGTAATATTTGTATTTATGACTTGATTTTGACTTTGTGAGATTCTTAGATTACCTATCTTTATGTTCTATTAATATTTGTGCTTGATTTTTAGTTTATATTCTTGTAAGATTTATGTCATTTTATGCTTTATGATGCATCCATAGATTCATGCATAGTACAATATCATGCAAGGGTAAATGCTACATTGGGAATGTTAGATTAGGGTTATTGTAGGCTCGAGAGTATTGGGGAGATGAGTGCGTTCATGCTAACTTGAGAGCACCGACCCTATCGTTAGACTCTAATTCTAATTGACTAGTTGTGCGAGTGATTGCATGTAAATGGTGCTAGACTAATTCCTAATGAGGGGAAACCATGGCTTACCCTGAAAGATAAGAATTATAGTTTGTAGCGACAAGGACCGTGGAAACCTTAGACTCATCACGAGATGCCTATTCCTTTGCCTCTCTAGGCCTAGGGTTAGTGTTCATAGTGAAGTGTCCAGGAGGTATTGTCCTCACTCGTAACTAACGATTCTGAACTACACAAGGCTTAGTTTACTTAAGAGGGGGCACGCTAGCATCAGAAGTGAGATGACGGGGAATGTGGAGCGGATCCAAAAGGTTGATCGACACAAATCCCCTAATTATGGAGGTGGGGAGTTGGTTCTTGAGAAGGGAGGAACCTTTTTGTAAAAGGCATTGAGATCGCTTGCCTTCATCCACACTATGTGACATAGGAAAGGGATAGATTCATATGTATTTCATGTAATAGAATCTAGGATCAAATCATTAATCAGTCATGTTACGCAAATACCCCTAAAACTTGTTAATTATAGTTTTAATCTATTTTCCTGAATTCTCAGTAGTTTGTAGACACAACCCCCCAATTATATATTCTTAAGCATTAGCTATTACCAAACCACAATTGGACTGACGTCCGATTGTGGGTTGTGAAAAGTTAACCTTCAAAATCTAGCATCTCTGTGGATGACACCGGACTTGCCACTAGCTACTCTATAGTTGTTAGTAGTGAATACGGGAGCAACATTTAATTTTTTTAAATCTTTATTGCATTCCTATGGGAATTAAACAATCCCACGAGGTGCGAGTTAGGTAGCTTTGGCCGGGCGTGCACGAGGAGTGCGAAAATGGACTGCGCAAGAACCTTCTCTTGTTGACATAATCATGCAATTTTGTCACCTCCAATAAGCGTCTTCTATATTTGTCTAACTATCAAGCATGCCTCCACGAGGTCGATCATGAGCAATGGCGGTGATTGGTATAGCTGTAATACATACTGATGTTGATCTGAAATGCTAAAGTTTGCAACACAAAGGTCAACTTTTATTGATCAAAACAAAAATCAAAATTACATAACAATTCATCTAATATATAGGGTACTATATCTCTTAATAAAGAGGGTAAAATGAAACTAAATCTCCTAAGAAAAAGGGAAAAAGGAAACTAAATATCCTAAGGAAAAGGAAAATGCCCTAATTAAAGAAAGTCCACAAAAAGTCATCAATGCTAGTCCAACGTCCATAATTGCCAACCCTACTGCCATATCACAGGGTGTGAAAGGTTTCTAATGGGGGCAAGGTAATGAAAAAAAGTATGATCCTTATTCCAAGACGTACAATCCCCATTGGAGTGCAACCACAATTTCCTGTGAAGAGATGGGCTAGCCGGGAAACCAAGTCATCAATGTGGCTTTCAAGGTGGATTTCAACCAAATCATAAGATGGGTAACCCAATCACCGAGGAGATCCATGATACAATCGGGTGCTACAACAAAATTACTCTAGGGATGAAGCTCATCTAACCCCCGAGAGGGAAGAGTAAAGTTAGAGCATAAGGAACTCATGCAAGAAATATTAAATATAGCCAAGTATAATGATTTTTTTATAGTTTCGAAGGCTCGCACTTCCTTAAGTATATCAAACTTAGACTTGAGTATTAAAAACTTTGAGATCCAACTTTTCCCAGTTGCACCATTTGTAAGCCTGACCCACCCCCTCATGGGGTCGTCTAAACGAATCACGAGAGATCCACTACATTAACCCAAGAGGGGACCGAGAGTCAAAGATAGAGATTGTATTATTGCTCTCATTCATACTACTACACTACCGAAAGGGTAGATAGTGGCAAGACCAGGGTCGTCCATAGAGATGTTAGGTATCTAAGAGTCAACTAAACATAGATGCGATCAGGTCGTTAATCTAATCACGCTTCGAGAAAAATCAGTGTTGCTAAAACTGGCTTTAGGGGGGTTGCTAACAACTACTAACATGCAATTGACACGATATTAAACTATATAAAATAGCACTTGGGGAGTATTTTAGTAACATGATCAATGTTGTTTCGATCCTCAATTCCATCATATACAAGAACTACAAACCTATTCTTGTGTTTGTGACACGTGGTGTGGTCGATGGTCAACACATCCCCAAACATGTCAACTAGGGTGCTCATGTAATCTTCCATCGACACCACCTCTATAATTATGGGAGTACAACAACGGCCTTGCCTGCTGTGTAGATCTGAATCTCCCTCGTGCTATTACATCCCGGGCACTGCACCACGAATGCTTCTCCCTAGGCCTAAAAAGGTAAAGGGGGTGAAGCACCTTATTCATGGCTCTAGGGTTTCAAAGCTAACCCTAGTTTGATACTCTAGCTATCTTTATCCGTAATCCTTTGGACCTACTCGCCAGCTAACTAGTGTATGGTCGATTAGCACGTTGACTCAGCAACCCAAGTGCACACACCCACACAGTTCCAAACTATCGTTACCCAAAAAATATCTAGGTTTCCTTCCCCGGGGGATATCGATAACTACACCAATATGAAAGTAGACTATGGTATGTGCCAATCTTAGTGAAAACATGTAATTAATGAGAATATGAAGAACAAGCCAACATAATAATCACAAACAAATAGAAATAGGTAGATCTAAGGAATGTCACAAAACAAACATTAATTCATGAATACAAACACAATCCCCAAGTAAATAAACTACTCCCTAAGCATTAAACCCAAGTATTTCATTGGATTCAACACTTCTAGGCAAAAGAAAATTAAAGAGAAGAAGAGAAAATATCCTAAAGAGAAAGAAGAGAACTTTCTCTCTCTAGCCTACTCATGAAAAAATAAAAATGAACATTCACTTAAACCCTAGTAGACATAGAGTCATATATATAGTGGTATAGAATTGGGCCTTGAAAAAGGACCAAAATAGGCCTAAAAATCCTAGCAGCAAAAAGTTGCACTGCCAGTTGAAAACGACATTGGCTGTGTAAGATGGTGCTAGCGCAAGGAGTGTCGTATGGCACAGCTCGTGCAGCCTCATGGTGGTGTGGGGTGCACAGCAAGGCACACTCCTTGCAGGGTTGTGCCGGCTCAGGCCGCATAGACTGGTACAGGCTATCGGCTGATGTCACGTCTTGAACTTCTAATTTACATGCCCCGTGTCGTGTGGTGCAGATCATTGGCTGGAAGGACTTTTTTCTCAGCTGAACGGAGCAGTCCGTGTCATTTTTCATGCCCCATGGGTTGGTCTTCACTTTTGGAACTTGAAACGGTGCGTGTCGTGTTAAACAGTACTGTTTGCACCCATACTTAGCCATTTGGGGAAATTTTGGGGAATGGTTGGCGCAGCCTGTGCGGACCTGCACGTCCCGTGTTAGCTTGCATGGGTTTCGCTAGCCATCCTTGATACGGACTGTGCAATCTTGGCTGGGCTCGTGCAAGGCCTTGTGTCGGCCGGTTGGCTGGCTGATTTGACTGGTTGGCTCTGTCTTCCATTCTTGACCTTCTTGAACTTCAATTCCTCCTTTCCGGGCTCAATTCCATCAACTACCACACTTTAGATTATGTGGCCATCAATCTACAACCATCCACACGAATGGCCTTCAATATCATCTATCATTCTTGCGAATTACCTTCAAATATCATCTACCACCCTCGCAGATGACCTTCTACAAAATGATGTAAAAATACTTACGAGCAACCTACTTGTAAGATCACAAAGGATGATTTAGGTGCTCGTATATAGAAAATTTCCATTAGATTCAATTATGTTCACGAAACTCGGGATTTAAACAAGAAAACCAAACAAAACATGATAATAAATGTGTTGATTGCATTAGTTAATGTATGCATAAAGGTTCACATCAATCCCCCCACACTTAAACCTTTACACGTCTTTGATTAAACAAAACAAAAAATGATCTAAGAGGAATGTTGCATGTAGAGTTAAGTTAACCAAATATATTCAACTTATTCTTAACCTACCCTAGTTCCCCCAAATATTATAAGAATCTTACAACTCTCACTCTCCCCGAAGATGCTAAAGTGGCCTATCAATAAAAAAATACATAAAAGAAAAAGGAAAAAAGGCAAAGTAGAATGATAAGTCCTGTGCTAGCTTACTCCGCCGAAGATGTTCTCATCTCTCAACCTTGGCCGACTTCTTCCTTTGATCACCCCGGGAAGTTGTTCATTTTTCTGACCTTTTTGGAGCCATCCTATCACAACAAGAAAAAAGTGTTAATGCAAGAATTTACGAAGGTATGCGTCAAGTATTATTCAAGAAGAACACTTGTTCCTAAATAGCCAAAATATTTCAAATCATGCTATCTCAACATATAGGCTATTCAATCAAGAATCATTCTCCCCAAAAAACAAACTCATGGAAAATCATAGCACCTTATTAAGAAGATCATGCAATCAAGAATTATTACTCCTAAACCACCACAATCAATGAAGATCATATCATTAAAGCATAAGAACATATACTTCCCCCACACTTAATTCATCACAAGTTCATTCACATAATTAAAAAAAAAACCTCGAAAACACTTCAAGATTTTTTGAGATTCAAGCTCCTCATCACATCACCATCATGCTAAATAAAGCAAGTAAACATAAAGATCAAATAATTACCCGGAATTTGAAGCAAAGGAATGAAAAATCCACACAAGAAGAAGAAAAAATGCTAATTTTTAAGAGAAATGGTTTCAATTTTTGAGTTTCACCAAGATGAAGTGAGAGTGAGTGTTTTTGAGAGATTTCAATGGGCTAAATGATTCATATGGGAGAGGGAATGTGCTATGAATCTTTATTTTCAGCAAAGAAATTTAGAAAGGAGGTACAAATGAGAAAAGGATGACATTTTTTAAATTAGAAAATGCGGGGGCAAAAGTACCATTTAGTTAATGTATAAGGGAGGTGTTGATGTACTATTTACATTTAAAATCCCAAGGAATAAAAGATTAACTGAATTAATGGGCCAAAAATGCATGTATAGGCTTCAAATTCAAGTTTTTGAAAGCATGCATTTTAACCCAAATAACGCACTTGCATGAGGCAGGCCACGTGGCTAGCCTCGTGCTGAGGGTCCCTGAAACGAGGCTACCCTCGTGCTGAGGGTTTCTGACATAAAATATGCCCCGTGTTGAAGGGATCTAGCACGAGGCTTCCTGTGAACGGGACCCTTGTTTCCCTAGTTCCTTCCCTTTTTAGAAAAAAATCGTCACCCAAAACATCCTATTTCTTACACCCAAAAAGCACGATATTTGAACTCAATTTTTTTTTTCAATCAATGGGAGTTTCATCCCAAGATCCTTTGTCACAAACAAAAACATGCAAAATCTATCTACAAAAAGATATAAAAAACAAAGCCGGAAAGAGCATGTATTTTTATTGTCGTCCTCACAACTTATTTCTTCATGCATTTGAATCACAAAGCACCTACCGTTAGGTCTCTGGATTAGCCATCAGAAACTCCACCCATGATGACATCATTGTGGAGGGGTGGTCTTCACAAAGTGTCATCCTTACCTTTAAGCACTTTGTTCGCTATGGAGAGCGTATATTCATACCTAGCCAATGTCGAGTCCTTAGCCATTGCCTTGGGTTTAGGAGGTGGTCGAGGATGTCCTAGGTCCTTGCTACTCTCTACTAACTGCTTCATGTTAATGAGTATAAAAAAGCAATCCAAAATAGACAAGTCCTCACTAAATTATGCAAAGCATAAGTCTCATCGATATGATCAACACAATTGATGCGCAAGGTAGGATTTCTTTCATCACTCACATCTTCATCAAGACTCTCATAATCTAGACTATCTTCATCTCTATCATCAAGAATTTTATCGAGGAAATTTTCATTATCAATCATGCAAGACTTTTCGCATTGAGCAAGTATATCACACAAAGTTATGCCTTTGCACACAAGAGAGTAATTAGGTGAATCATGCTTCGAATTATAAATATCAAACCCCACCTTATCAATATGTCATCCTCTAGGATAGTGTTCCCAAATGAATGTCTATCTTAGTCCTTAAAGTTTTAGAAAAGGTCTCCCGAATAAAATTGAGGGTGCACCACCATTGTGCATTACGTCAAGAACATATAATTCTGCCGGGAACACTATATTGTCTACCTTAACTATTACGTCCTTAACTAAACTTTGATTCTAGCTTGGGAGTGATCGGATAATTGGACAATTACCCTAGTTTCCTTAAGTTCACCTATGTTTAGGTTTTCATAAAGGCAAGAAGGGATAACATTGTCAGATGCGCCTAGATCAATCATAGCATTTTCACCAATTTACCTCCTAAGGAGATAGATTTTGAAAACATACCGAGGTCATCACAATTCTTAGGCATGTTTTTATAATTAAGAGTAGCCACTCCTCCTATTTTCAATTTTCCTATGTGGGTTGTTCCTCTTTTTACTGCATGCAACTTTCAAGAATTTAACTAAGAAGGTACATGCTCAATCAAGTCCAAAAGTGGAACGCTAACCTCAACCTTTTCGAAGATCTTACGAATATGCTCCTCGGTGGTTACCACCTTCGGCCTTGCCCTAAGTATACTAGGGAAAGGTGGTGGGAGATTCACTCTCACCTCGGGTGTTAGAAGCTACTTGACGGGATCCTCCTCTAAAACCAATTCATGTTCCTCCAAGTTGATTTTTTTTTTCACTCCACAACCAAGTTTTTTCTTGCTCAGGCTCATGCACCTCCTTCTTTCTTCTTAGTTTCAAAGTGCTCACATTTCTCAGATTGATCACCGGTTGGAAATGAAGCTTTACAGATTCTTTGGACTGAATTCGGCTCAGGATTTTTTATGCTTGAAAAAGCCCTAGTCCCGAGAGGTTCAATCTCACACTATGTGTGCTCCTCGAAAACATCTTGTTTCTTAGCCAGTTGAGAGATAGCTTTCAAGATATCTTCTCGATCCAACTTTTAGAGTGAGACGTTGTTTTTGGAAGGCCCTTCTCCCATTGGATAGGGTTGAGGTGGAGCTTTTCCTCCTTGATTGTACCCTTGTACTTGATTCTCCTCAAGAAAATGGAAGTTGGGGTGGTCGCGGTACCTTGGGTTGAAGGTCTTTGCATAAGGGTCTTGCCCTTTGCCTCATTTGTTCCATCGAAACCCTTATTGTTGTTTCCCCTACTGAATTTCTTCCTATTTCCACCATTGAAGTCCAATGCCTTCACCTCCTTTAGGTCTTCCACCACTTGTAAACAAGCATTGGTGTGATGATCGAGACTATAAATGCCAAAACATTTACTTGGTGAGCTCCCTTTAATGAGTTCTTTCACCACAGAAGCAAGAGCTTGGACTTGATCCTCTAGCTTGGGATATCGAGATGACACATCAACGGTCTTCACTCACGATCTTTTACCAAATTTCCTCATTCCATTGGCCACTTTTTCGAAGAGTTCCATAGCATCCCTTAGGTTCTTGTTGGCAATCGAACCGTTGCAAGCGGCGTTAACCATTCACATGTCATCATCACTCAACCTTTAGAAGAAATAGTATACCAAATCCCTCTCCTTGAATGGATGACATGGACAACTTTCCAATAGCCTCTTGAATCTTTCCTAATACTCGTTGAGGGATTCATTTTCAAACTAAGAGATATTGGAGAGTTGCTTCTTGAGCCCCCGGACTTTGAAGCTGGGAAGTATTTCTCGAGAAATATGCGCTTCATGTATATCCAGGAGGTGATACAACCGGGTGGAAGGTAGTAAAACCAATTTTTGGCTGCATCCCAAGGTGAGAAGGGAAACGACCTCAAATTATAGTCCTCCTCCGAAACTCTCAGTGGCTTCATTTGGTACAAACTAGATGAAACTGTGACAAGTGCTTGTTCGAATCTTCACCGGCCATTCCATGGAAAGTTGGGAAACACTGGATCATGCTTCTCTTGAGCTCAAAACTAACATTGGGTGGCAAAGGTGGGAAGAAAATACATAGGGGTTGATTCTCAAAGTTAGGAGCCATTAACTCCCTAAGTGTGTGATTATTTTCCGCCATCTCTATAGGTTTTTCAACTACAAAAGCTGGTTGTTGTGGAACTCGCACTCTAGTTCTCATCTTCCATCTTCTCTTACTACCTTCACACTCAGTTAGATAGTGTAAAGTTCTTAAGTATGTGGCAAGGGCATGTACCATAAACTATGAGCCAAACAATACCCAACTAGATAAAACATGACACGTCCCCTTCCAAGTGTCACTAATAAACCACGAGAGATCTACTTGTAGCAGAGAGGAGGACGTGAGTCAAAGATAGATATTTGTTTGTTACTCTCATTCCTACTACTATTTTTACCAAGAATGGTAAATAGTGGCAACTACCGGGGTCGTCCTAAGAGATGTTAGGAATCTAGTAATCTACTAACACAACCATGGTCAGGTCGTTAATCCAACCATGAGTTAGAAATAAACAGTGTCGTGAAAATAACCATTGGGGGAGATTTTCAACTATCAACTACAAGCCTGTAATCAATGGAATAAACTATATAAACAAACACTTGGGGTATATTTGCATAACATGGTCAATGTTATTTCGATCATCGATTTCATCAAGTACAAGACTTTAACCCCGCTCTAGTGTTTTAGCCTCGCCTCCGCAACTAGGGAAGTGCAACAACTCCTATGGCACTTTGCGCAGGACTGATTCTTCCGTGTGCAATTAAGTCTCGAGCGGAACACCATGAATGAACTTTCCCTAGGCATACAAAGGCAAAGGAAGTAGTCGTCTTATCGATGGCTTCTAGAATCAACAAGATAATCCTAGTTTGCTACCTGCTCTATCTCTACCTGCAACCCTTTGGAACTCTTTGGTCCCTAACTAGATGCATGGTCAAATCATGACAATTAACAATGGTAACCTTTGTGCACACGCCCAGTTTCAGACTATCATCACCCTAAGTGCACCTTGGTTTCCTTAATCGGGGAGTAGTAATAGTGCACCAACATGAAAGTAGACTCAGTTGTGTGCCAACAAAGTGTGACAATCATAAAATTCATAAGAATATTAAGAACAAGCCAACATAATGATAATAAAATACATAGAAATAGGTAGATCTAGAAATCTCACAAAATAAACATCAACACATGAATACAAATATAATCCCCAAGCTAGATCCCTACTTCTTAAGCATTAAACCCAAGTATTTCATTGGATTCAACACTTTTGGGCAAAAGAAAGATAAAAAGATGGAAAAAAGAAACTAGAGAGAATTGAGATTGTTTTATCTCTCTAGCCACCTACTAAGATATAAAAATAAGCATGAACTTAATTTATAGTAGACAAGGGTCCATATAGATAGTATTAGGGAATTTGGCCTAAAAATAGGCCAAAAAGTAGCCAATAATCACTAGCAACCACCAGGGGCTTGTGCCGGTGTGGACCATGTCGGACGTGGTGGCCCAGGGTGCCAGTCTTGGTATGCTGGGCATGCCTCGTATCATCTGGTGCGAGCCGCCAACCGGGTCTTTTTTTGCTCCATTGTAATCAGCGACATATGTCTTTTTGCATGACCCATCAGCTAGAACCTTGTTTTCTCAGTACCTTGGTGTGCCCCGTATTATTTTTCACACCTCGTGGGATGATCTTAGCATTTGTGACTTGAAACGGCACGTGACGTGTAAAACAGAACATCTCGCCCCCATACTATGCCAATTTTTGAGTGAAAAGAGGGGATCCTCGTGCCAGATTTTGACATGGCCATGTGCTAGATGATACACCCTATGCCAAGGCTCCCTAACATGGGTTGTGCCGGTTGGTGCAGGTCGTGCTAGCTTTTGGTCCACGCTGGCTATGGCTGGTTTGCTTGGTTAACTTATTTGCTCTGCTACGGGTGAATTGTTGGTCCGATTTGGGAGTTCTTATGGTCATTTTTATAAATCTCAAGAATAAGAATCCAATGGTGACATTTTTAAGTGTTCATTTCATTCTTCTTGGAATTTTCCTAGAACTCCGTGCAACCTCGAACAAGGATCCCTCCATTTCTCCTTTGGCCTTCTTGAACTTTGAATCCACCTTTCTTGGTCTTAATTCCTTCCACTACTATGATTTGGAGTTCACGACCTTCAATCTAATACCATCCTTGCAAATGGTCTTTGATATCTTCCACCATCCTTGCGAAAGGCTTTCAAATATCTACTACCACCCTCACGGATGGCCTTCCACCAAAAGAAAATGAAAAAGCACTCACGAGCAACTTATTAATGAGATCAAATAGGAATATCTAGACACCCATGAATACAAAGTGTCCATTACTTCAGTTAAGTCTACAAATGTGAGATTTAGATAAGAAAATCATTAATGGCCGTTTAAACCATTTGTCGTGCAAACCTTACTAAAACTAGCAATCAACCAAACAAAAGATGATGATGAATGTGTTAAATGCATCGGCTAACGCATGCATAATGGTGAAAATCAAAACACTAGAAAAAAGGATTAGAAATACATTGAAAACTATCACAAAGGCTAAGTAGCATAAACCAACAAAAACACAACAACACTAACTACTCAACTAACACGTTATGCATGTTAACTACTAGATCTTTAGACTAACATCCCCATCAGTGGCACCAAAATTTGACCCGCCCCTCCCTGGGTCATCTAAATGAATCACAGGAGATTCACTAAATTAACCCAAGAGGGGACCGAAAGTCAAATATAGAGGTTTGTATTGTTCCTATCGTTCATAATACTACACTACCAAAAGTGTAGATAGTGGTAAGATTGGGGTCATCCACAAAGATTTTAGGTATCTAAGAGTCAACTAAACACGGCCGCGATCGAGTCGTCAATCCGATCACGCGTCAGGAATAATAAGTGTTGGTAAAACAGGCTTAGGGGGTTGCTAACAACTACTAACATGCAATTAACACGAGAGTAAACTATATAAACAAGCACTTGGGGAGTATTTGTGTAACATGATCAATTTTGTTTCGATCCTCGATTCCATCATATACAAGAACTACAAACCTACACTAGTGTTTGTGACATGTGGTGTGGTCGATAGTCAACACTTCCCCATAACTGTCAGATAGGGTGCACGTGTAATCTTCCATGGGAACCACCTCTGTAACTAGAGGAGCGCAATAACGGACCTGCCTGCTGTGCAGATCTGGATCTCCCCTGGTGCTATTACATCCTATGCACTACACCATGAATGCTTCTCCCTAGGCCTAAAAAGGAAAAGGAGGTGAAACACCTTATCAATGGCTCCAGGGTTGCAAAGCTAACCTTAGTTTGCTACTCTGGCTATTTCTATCTGTAATCCTTTAGACCAACTCGTCGGCTAACTAGTGTATGGTCGATCATAACATTGACTCGGTAACCCACGTGCAGACACCCACACGGTTCCAGATTATCGTTACCCAAGCTCATCAAGGTTTCCTTTAACCCCGGAGGATATCAATAATTGCACCAACATGAAAGTAGACTACGGTGTGTGCCATTCTTAGTGTAACAATCATGCAATTATTAAGAATATGAAGAACAAACCAACATAATAATCACAACACATTGAAATAGGTAGATCTATGGAATCTCACAAAACAAACATTAATTCCTGAATACAAACACAATCCACAAGTAAATAAACTACTCCTTAAGAATTGAACTCAAGTATTTCATTGGATTCAACACTTTTGGGCATAAGAAAAATAAAAAGAAGAAGAGAAAATATCCTAGAGAGAAAGAAGAGAACTGTCTCTCTCTCTCTCTCTCTCTCTCTCTCTCTCGACTGGGGAAGTCTAAAAATGAATACTCATATAAACCCTAGTAGACATAGGTCCATATACATAGTAGTAGGGAATTCGGCCTTGCAAAAGCCCAAAATAGGCCTAAAACTCTACTAGCCGCAATTAGTGCAACCAGTGGAAAATGGCATGGGTGGCGCAAGGTTGTGCTGACGTGGGCCACGCAGAACAGCATGGCCCATACAGTCTCGTGGTTGTGCATTTTACGCAACACAACATGACCCGTGCAAGGTAGTGTCGGTTCAAGCCGCGTTGACGTCTGTTGGTGTCATATTTTGAAACTTCTGATTTACGTTCACCATTTTGTTTGATGTGGCCAGTCAGCTGGATGGAATTTTTGCTCAGTAGAACTACTTGGGCCATCTCATTTTTCACACCCTGTGGTCTGGTCTTCACTTTTGGAAGTTGAAATGGTGTGGACTGTGTGAAATGGCACGGTCTGCTCCCATACTTAGCCATTTGGAGCAATTTTGGGGAATGGTTGTCGCGGTATGCACAGTCCGGAGGGGCTGTTTCATAGCCTATGTTGCTTGCTCGGGCCATGCTAGCCACCCTTGGAAAGTTCTGTGCAATCTTGGCTTGACTCGTGCAAAGCCTTATGCCTGCTGGTAGGCCAGTCTGTTGATTCAGCCGGTTAGCTCCGTCTTATGTTCTTGACCTTCTTGAACTCCAATTTTTTCTTTTCTGGACTCAATTCCATCCATTACCATGCTATAAAGTTGGTGGCCTTCAATATACTCCCATCCTCGTGAATGACCTTCAATATCTTCCTTCATTCTTACGAATGACCTTCAATATCTTCTACCACTCTTGCGGATGCCTTCTACAAAATGATGTAAAATTACTCACGAGTAACCTACTTTTAAGATCACAAAGGAAAATCTAGGTGCTCGTGATACAAGTGTCCATTAGCTTCAATTAAGTCTAGAAAACTCGGGGTTTGGACAAAAAAACTAATAATGGTCGTCTAGTGTAAACCTAACTAAACTAGCAATCAACCAAAAAACATGATAATAAATGTATCGAATGCCTTGGTTAACGCTTGTGTAAAGGTGCATATCTAAGCCAATTGGAGTGCAAGGATTTCGGTAAGCTCCCGTCACAACCGGAAATCAACCCAGGGCCCTATGCTTTGCTTTAACCTTGAGGAGCAGAAAGGAAATTAAGAATCTTGAAAAGGTTTTTGAAGTCACAAGAGAAGTTGAAAATGAGGTCATGGTGGAGGTCAAAAATAAGAAAGAGGAGACCATTCAACAACTGAAGAAACAAGAGATTGAAAAATTCCTTCGACCTTCACCTTTTTGGCGGCTTTGGAGAAAAATGATCAGAAGAATTACAACAAGGATCTCTTTGAAGTCTCCGTAAATGTGAGGTAAACATTCCCATCTCTGATACTTTTTATCAAGTGTCTAGATTTGCTAAATTGTTTGAATTATTATTTACCCTTAGGAGAAATAATTTTTATTAAAGAATGTTGAGAATATTAAAGTTAGTGGACAAGTTCCAGCTCTTTTTCAAAAGAAGCTTCCCCTAAACGCAATGATCCCTGCATGTTCACAATTCCTCTGTCATAGGTGGTAAAAACTTTGAAAACACCATGCTATATTTAGGAGCCTCAATCAATTTGATCCCATACGCTTTATATGAATCTTTGAATGTTGGAAAATTGCAAAATACCGGGGTAGTTATCCAACTAGCCTACTGCTCTAATGCATACCCTTCGGGTATTGAAGAAGATGTGTTGGTCAAGGTTGATAAGTTTATTTTCCCAGCTAATTTGTATGTCCTTGATATGGAAAATGACAAGTGTGTCACTCCTATTTTACTATGAAGGCCATTTTCAATAACATCTAGGAATAAAATCGATGTGCATAATGGGTGATTTACCATGGATTTTAATGGTGAAATTGTGAAATTAACATCTATGATTCCATGAAATTTACTAATGATGGCCATTTTTTTCCAAGCTATTAATATTTTTCAAAATGTGGTGTCTTTCTGCATGCATGGTTGCCTGATAATTTTTTGGTTTCATGAATCGTCTTCCTCAACTATATTATTTTTTCATGTTAGCTTTCATTTGTTTGTACATGTCCACCATGAATGAGGTGTCTCCATCTTCACCTACTATTTTAAGCATCAATTTTAGAATAGAAATACATATGGAAAATGTCAATAAATATTTAATGAAAAAAACAACCTTCATTTGTGTGCCTTCTCTTACTATTTCTTCCAGAATTCCCGTGCGACCATATCCCATCATTGAGTTTCCACTTCTTGTTCACAAATAAATTATGGTTGTACAATATAGGAGGCAATGCCTCACTCCTAAATGTAAACATGTTATCCAACTTCAAGTATTTAGAAATAAGGGACCCGTACAGTAGCTTCATAATCTTTTTCTTGGAATGCACAACTGATGCCAACATGTGTTGCACTATCGTATCGCCAGGTTTAATCTTCAACTTCCTAATCAAATAGTATAATAACATAATAGTGGTGATTGTGGGCTCATTAATGTGGCCCCCTACCGGTACATAACTCCTTGTTACCATCTCGTTTACAATCCGCTTCTCTATTGTCAAATTATTGAGTTTATAACTCTCGGCGAATTTGGGATTGGATAATGACCTATTGAAGTAAAATTGGGATTGTTTGGTAGGATCTAATTAGGAAATATCAACATGTACGAGCCAGTTTGAATGATGATATATGTTAAAAGAACCATAAAAAATGCCTGATAACAGTCCTAAAAGCTCTTGTAAGGGCAACTAAGAAAGCCACTGACCTTCCATGTATCAACGCCAAACCTTCTACCATTGACCCTCCATCTACCGACACCATGTTGCCATTAAATCTACACACTTCGCCAAAGTACGTTGCATCCTTAATGGCAAGGATTTTGGAACAACTTTGGAATTAAAAAAGGACACAATATTACTTAGCTTTAGCATCATGGTGTCATTAAATGAATGGGCACATGAATATAGTAACTTAGCATTTTCTAATAGAGTATTTTACCTTTGAGAAACTGCAAGAGATACGAATTTTGTAGCATCGAAAGTTGATATCAATTCCTTTCTCTGTGCAGTTTGCTTCATTCGCCTAGTAGTTCCACCACAGGCAACCGTGGTGGATGCCATGCTCTTAGTATTCAAATTGATGTGATAAATTTTGAAAGGATCCGTGAATTTTGAAAGAGTTTGAAGGAATTTATGTGCTCCAAATACAATAAGAGTTTACCGCCCACGGTCAATTTCGAGCTCGAATGGTTGCTCGACAAGGTTTTTGTTTATAATCTTCTTAGGTTCTGAAATCTTAACCTATATCAAAAGGATTTTATTTGATAAATTTGAGGTTTTAATTTGGCCAGTGTCTTTTCCCAAATAGGTCAAACTCGTAACACGTGTGTTCCGATTTCAAAACATTAATGATGGAAGTACATCTTATCCATTTTCAAAATTAGTTCTAAATTCAGAACTGGCAACATAATTTTTTATCTTATTTGTTGGATATGTAAAGTGGTTGCCTTTACTTAACATGGTGACTCACAATCACGCCCAACTTGATACTGATTCTATCAACATGTACAAAATTTTTATTTTGACCACGTAATGTAACAAAACCATAATTAATAATGTGACATTACAATCCCGCCATCAATCCTGAAATAATATTTTTAAAATATTACATTTTAAAAATTCCTTTACTATGTAAGAAATACATTTTAGGATCACACAGGTACAATCTGGTATCCTCATCTTCATCCTCTTCATTGCCGCTAGATGAAGAGACATGTCCAAAATTCAGCTCATCTTTGTCTTCACTAATCTGTATCTCAGTTCCTTTCTCATCAAGGTAAGTTTCTTGCTCGGCCCTTAATTCCTCCACCTTCGTTTCTAGGGATTCCATTTGGTTATTGATGCACTCATACATATTCTTCCACTTCCATAGAAATCCTTTATGAAGCCTACACACAAACACCTTTTTTTGGTAAAGAATATTCTATTAATCATTGAAGAGAAAAAAAACTTACAATGTTTCATCTTTCACTCTAAGTCTATACAGAAAACTCCTTTCTATTCTCCCAAAGAACATTTATATTCTATCCCCTTTTTACCACCTGTGTTTCCCTCTATTCATGCTCCATCTTAATCAGACTTGCTATTATTTCTAGTTTTAATTATTTCCCCTTGAACTCTTTGTTGTTTCTCTCCATCCAAATGCAATATAAACCTTCAGTGAGCAGCAAAAACATCCTGCATTTTCTTCACCTTGGTAACATTAATAACATCTTCTTCAAAATTCTAATGTTCCCGACTTCTGGTAACTGCAACATCTCTAGAAAAACTTTCCCACATCTATAAGTATTTTATGGATTCTTTCTGATCACATAATCTGCACTCCATATTCCCTTTCAGAACTCCAAAATTATCTAGACTATCTATGGTTGCAAGCTTCCCATTTAACAGCATCCGTACAAATAACATGTGTTTTGGTTGAACTCTTTGGTGCCAAACCACACAACTCTTGTACTTGTCTTCTTCTCCTCCCTTGATTTTATCATATACTGCTCAGAAGTTTACCATCTCTGTTATGGAATCCTTCAGCACGGGCATCAGCTTTTCTTTTAACATCATCAAAGCTTTCCCAGGCCAGTTATGTGTGTATGAATACTTACTATCCTCCAGGTTTTCACCTTTGAGATGGTATTCTTGAATCCATTTTTCCAAAAACATACTCCCTCCGTCTCAGAGAAATTGGCACACTTTCTATTTTCGTCCGTCCCATAGAAATTGGCACATTCAATTCTTACCTAAAGTGACAATAAATGAGCTTATACTTTTACTATATTATCCCTCAAAAGTTGATTAAATCTAC